>JAGDQP010055983.1:3025-13027 GCA_022664845.1 Lepisma saccharinum
TATTCACAACACATTTTCAGTCTGTCCCATTAACTAAAAATATGTTGTGTATAGGGTGAACCAGCTCATTAGACCCTTACCTAAATATTTTTCAAAATAAGGCTATTAAAGTTCATCAAAAAAGATCTTATTTCAGAATATACGACCCAACTAACAAAAATACGATAATTTAAGATGCGCCGTGCTATCCTCACAATGGAAATCCTTGTCAGAATATTAGTGTCCAGCCACAGGTCCCGTTGGCTTCCCACCTGAGAGATCGAGTTTCGATTTCAACTCAAATCAAGACTTTCCTTGTTTCTTTCACAAAACATTTCGAAATGTTAATATTTATTATTAACATCTGCTGTTTTGTACTTTCTTCGACATATTTTTCTTTCATTTTAATAGACCGTGCTTCTAACCTTACTTTACCAGATTTCTAAAAATGTATTGTACTTTATCACACACGTAATGCCGAGATAGAACAAATTAATAATGTTCAATTTGTAATTTGGTTAGTGATGGGAAAAATGCCGTCATCTGGGGTGGCTTCGGAAACTTAGTCTGCTTAGCTTTTGAATGTTGTTTATTGTTGTCGGAATGCTTTGAAGAAGTTACAAAGCTTGAAATATATTTTGTAGGCCTGTGGTTTCAAGGTACAATTGTTTCTCGGTCAATTGTCGCAGTGTGAGTAAAACAATCTGTCGTTGTCTCGCATAATGTTTTCAATTTTTTAATGGTGGTGAAAAAATCTCTCTGTACAGAAGGGTTTGTGGGGTGGCAGCGTATGTTGAACGTCTAAATTCGTAGACCTGTATGCAGAGGCGGCGTTAGGTGAGCACAGGGCCTAGGGCAATAATGACCCCGCGGGGCCAAAGTACAAGTAAAAATCGCTGAGCGCCGAAATGTTACATCTAAAGCCGATAAAGCAGTAAGCAACTTCCCCCCTAAATGCTTCCTCTCACTTCTTCCTTTCATTCATAACCCTAAATGTATTACTAAATATTCTCTTTTTTAATGAACAACGGTTTCTTATGAACAAAAAAATCCGACATAATTTATTTAAAGAAAGTACAATATATTTTAAAAACTGCATTGCCAATTACAAGTGCTTCTTTATTCATTTCCATTTCACATCACATTTCGCATGGAAACTATACAAACTAGTTTATTTGTAAACTTTTTTTTTACAAATCAACTTTCATATCATTGAGTAAGAAAAATATCAACTCGGAACGCGGGGCCTGGGGCGGTTGCCCCAGTTTCCACCCCCAAACGCCGCCTCTGCCTGTATGTCGTTAAAAAACAAACAAAAAAAGCACCGATATCGCTTCTCTGTTGGCTGTTACCGACGAAACACAAAGTTTCTTTATTGAAATTTTCAGCGAAACGTGGGACGTTTTCGGACATCGTTCAAACATACAAGAAGTTTGTGGGGGGATGGCCTTATCAACATTATCACAATGAGAATCTGCAGAAAGCTATTCGTGCTGCTTCTTCAGGGAAAATGACGATTAGACAAGCTGCCAGTTAATATCAGATATCAAAAAGCACTCTCTTTGACAAGATTAAAAAGAAACATCCAGGTCATCATGGAGGTCAGAATTATCTGATAGATGAGGAGGAAAGAAATGTTGTACTCGGCCTTTTGAAATGTGCTGAATTAGGTTTCCCATTTAGAACAGATCTGCATCTCTTTAGTTAAGAGCTACCTAAATAGAATTGGTAGAATCGAAAAACGATTCAAGAATTGCCCCGGACTTGAATGGTTGCAAACCTTTCGTCTGTTTAATTTTTTATTGTTTTCTGTTTAATTGTGTGACTTGCAGCAGTATAGGTATTTTCTCTTCGTGTCATGATTATAACCTGTAAGTGAATTTAATAAATACGCGTATTGTAGTTGTTAACAAAATTGAAAATAATGAACACATTAAATATAAAATAAACACATTAAAAATAATAAACACTTTAAATATATCACGCTATTCACTTTCATATTCACAAAAGATTTTATATAATCATTGAAATGTGCCCGATGACGCCTCTGTTACAAGACATACATCGGAATAAACGGAACATATCTTGTGTCCGAATTCGCCCCACATTATGGGGCGGCTTTGCACATCGTTTATTATTTTCTAAATTATTGTTGAAATAATGTGTACGCTTTTTGTAGTATGCAAACTCATACTCATTTATTCTAAGTCATAGGTATTTTAAAATAATTTTTTGGTTGCAGAACTATTAATATTATGACTGTAAATTTAAAAAAAAAACAACTAAAATGTGACCTAAGTCACCCCAGATGACGGTAGTCGATCTAAAATTTCGTTGAAGAATTATTCACATAAAATGTCAAATATATTGTTAAACAAACTGAGAACAGTTCCGTTATACTCACTTCCGAAGGTGCCATTGATTGAAGTCCGGAGGGTTACTCAACTCAACATTCTGGTAGAGGGACCTGACGTCAGAGTAGCGTTGAAGGCATTCCGGTTTCCAGTATCAGCTGTTCTTATAGATGTGGATTTAGACATCAAGGAACTCATTCCATCTGCATTAAAGTTCTTCGATGTATTAACTGAACGCTGTTTTCAAGGATTCGGGGGAGAATCTTAAGTGCAGCCGTTGTAACGATTCTATTATACAGTTTCGGAAGTTTATTTATTAGCGGCTATTCGAAAAACGTTAAAAAAATAACTCAAAATGTTCTAAAGTAGAAAAAAATCAGAATTACACTAAACGTCCCAATTGTCTTTTAATATAATACACCGATATTGCGAGGAAACAGAACGACGTAAAAAAAATGACCGAACGCGCACAAGTACAAAGCAATTCAAGTACAATTCTGCCGTTATTTTTTTTTTTAAAGTTATCATTGTTGCATTTTATTTATCTAAAGTTTAATTTAATTTGCATTGTATTGTTAACACGAATTATAGTATAAACGCGTTTATCTTAAATTATAATCTAAATATTATAACAATATATTTAAGAGGTGCACAGAATTAAATGAGAAGCCAGAACTGAAAATCTTTAAAGCGCCAAAAATGATATTCATTTTCGTCCCTTAAGGTATATCTTTAAATAAAGAAATTCTAGTTTTTGTATTACTCTATGTGACTCCATTGAGCAGCTCGGACTATGCATTCACCACATTTAATTCACAATGCTACAAAAAGCAAGATTAGCTGATATAGATGCCCTGAGTACTAGATTTTGAATTGAAACTTCGGTCATGGGTACCGAAAGTGTGCCCGTGATTTTCTTAGTGATACTTATAGTTCTCGACGAGATAAACACGATGGCGTTAAAATATTTCAAATCGGAACAGGGAAACTGTCAAAAATCACGATCAATAAAAAATAATAATAATAATATCAAGAATAAATATGGAAACAGAGCTGCAACCGTTTGTAGCTCTAGCACCTCTGGCTGGACACGCACATAGCATTAGATCTATGTGTGTATACTGTAATGATTGGATAGTGTCGAACGATAGACGGCAAAGAAATCATTTAATCTCGATCATCCACTTTAAGTGCAATGCTTGTTATCTCTATGCGGCCCACTTTTATTTTCCTTTATTCTTATTTTGTGCAGGTACCGGACTGTACATATAACAATATATGTTGTAAATAACATTTAGCTTTTTGGTAAGAATTAAAACGTGATTCGTCGAACAATATGCACAGCGATAACAACCATATACAAATCAGGATCTCTGCATATATGCTACCGACTGGATTCCGAAGCGAACATCACATTTGAGTGATTAATGCTTCATTCCAGTTCTTCAGCGTTGGAATAATTGCAGCTAGATCTTTTCAACAATACTTCAAACACCTTCCTAACCCTACTAATTCCTGAGTTTAACATTGCTCCCTTCCCCTCGTATTTCTAGAAAATATCCTGCAATCTAGATTATCTATACAGGTTTGAATTCATCTCGACGAGATCTTTCCAGCCACTCGCCAACCAGCTTCATAGTCCTAATAGTTCCTTATGCCTTGTTTACATTACTAACATTTTACCATGTGGTTAACGTTAATCCGAGTTTATTTTAGTAATGTAAACGGTTGTTACCGTTAACGCGGGTTTCAAATTTAACTAGCGTCAACTTACGGCGGTTATCTTGTAACGTTAGTAAGAAACGACTGTCTAAACGCAAGTTAGTTATTAGGCACGAATCACTTCGTGAGTTTATTTCTTTCTGTATCGAAATATATAGTATAATAGTGGTGCATACTATATTTAAAATATAAAAGAAATATATAATCCTCTTCCCGTGTAACAAGCAGATTCTTTACTCAACCACGTAAACCTCACCCTGTTTCTTTACATACAATGGTAGTACAAGCACGATAACCAAGTTAAGTTCGGAAGTCTGAACGCAAGTTTGTTTTACCCATAAGTTTTACCTCGTAAAATGTTAGTAATCTAAACAAGGCATAAGTTAAATTTTCATCAGTCTGGAAGAGAGATTGTACATTGTACAAGGTTTCACAGCACTTGCTGCTGAAGCCTAAAACTGAGAATAGATTTTACTTTTCATGTTGGTTCAGACTGAAAGTGGATAATCGAGATTACTGCTCCCTGTCTTTATATATTCATTAAATTTTTAATGGCATCGATCAGTCCGGTATCGCCTTCAGATAGAGGTCGATGGTACATAATATGCAAGACGCTCGCACTGTGAAAGAAATAGCCAGTTCTATTCTTGGTTAGAGAGAAACAACATACTCAGAGCTTCATCGAACACACAAAAAAATTTCTTTTTGGTTTTGGAGAGTATTTATTTTGCTGACTAGATTAAAAGCATTAGTGGCAAACGTTAGATGGAATAAATGATTCCAGTTTTACAAATAAATTTCCAGATGAAGAATCCACTATTGCTTTCCTTCAAAATATTGGTCTAATACATAAACGAGAAGATATGGAAAATATCAGATGTATTTCATGCCAATCGCGCTGTATAATGGAGAATCAAAGCAACTATAAACTTGGATTTGGATTTAAGTGCACTCAAAAGGTATGCAATAAAGGAACGAAGTGCACTGAATACTTAAAGGGTAGAAGATGTAAAATAATTTGTGTAAACGCATGAACTCACTCAAAAATACATTTTTTGGACGTGCAAAAGTGTCATTTTTATCATTCTTACATTTTATATTCCTGTGGATGCAAAGCCCACGAATTACACGAGCAAAAATCAGCGAAGAGACTGGAATCAAAGTTGAATATCACATCACTGACTGGACATCGTATTTACGAGAAGTTTGCTATTCTGTCAACAAGAAAACATAATTACAAGGCACAGTCGAAATTGATGAATGTTACTTGTTCACACGAAATAATCACAAAGGCCGCATTCTTAAAGGTCAATTGTTATGGACTATGGGAGGTGTGGAGCGAGAAACTGGAAAAAAGCTTTTTTGAATTTTCAAAAACACGAGATGCTAAAACTCTAGAACACATCATTCGGGAAAATGCTGAAGAAGGCTCAACTGTGTATACTGACAACTGGAAAGGATAGAACAATATTTCGAATAATTGTAAAGTGAAGCATGATACAATTATTCAGTCGAAAACGTTCTCTCGAGTTAAACTGAACATAAATTTATGAAAAGGCACGTCAGAAACGAAAATTGTGACAACCAACCACTGTGAAAGAATGTGGAGAAAACTACGCAGAAACATGAAATGTGTTCGCTCTTACACGAACAATAAAGGTGAAGAAATTGAATTCGCTCCTTCCTATGCAGATGAATATGTATATTTTCGAAATACAATTAATCCACTGCCAAAAGAGAGATACGGTTGCAAAGTTCCCGATCTACCTAAAATGTTTCAACAAATACTAACAGATATTCGATCAGTTTACCCAGGAATAAATGGACAAAATAAAATTCATCGATCTGAAAATGTTATAGAAATTCCAGTGACTGTCCATGAAGAGCCTCGCGAAAATTCGGAATCTGGAATCGAAGACCCGCTGTCGGAAAATATTATTGATTTGACATCTAATGACGAATATGAACCTGATCACCCAAAGTCAAGAAGTCCAGAGCCAGAGTATGTTTCACAAGGCTTAAGCTTGCATTCAAATCAATCAAAGAAAATCCTAAGAATTTAAAGTATATAAACGACATTTCAAACTATAATTTGGTGCGAAATCAAACACACTGTAACACAATGTCTCATTACAAAGCATTTATCCCAAGTTTGCACTTTGTTGAAAGATATTTAGAAACAGTAAAATATATTGAAACTAGAACTGAAGAAAGTTTGAACCCCAAAATTCAAAGTATGAATTGGAGACACAAGGAATTTGATTTCTTGTTTGATACATTTACCATTTTAAGAGCCACAAACAATGAAAATTGTTTATTCAATTCTATTAGTATTTCCTTATTTGGCAATGAAAACCACGCCAATTTCCTCCGATTGCTTTCAGTCAAAATGATGTGGGATATGCAAGATGAACTTTACAATAATTTCAATCTACTCGTCGAAGATTCAGACGAACTGGCACGAATCATTCACAATACATCGCAAACAATAACCGAGAACACGAATTCCATAGTCCGGCTGGGGACAAAATGTCCATATGCAAATCACTGCAGAAGCTTTCCAATGTCCAGTTTATTGCTATCAAATCAATGATAAAGGCGAAAATTTCAAGAACTAATTTCAAGAATTAAAAACAAACAACGAGAAAGCAAAAGTAATAAATTTCTGAAAAACTTCGTATATTCCTAAAGTAACTGGGCAGTTTAAATTAATTCGTGTTTTGCTACGTAATGGTCACTTTGAACCAATCCTTAAATTGACAAATGACCCTGTCCGAGAAAATCTTAGGTTTGTTTAAAATTAATTTTTGACTGAACTGATGTACATAGAGTGAAAGTGTACGTGGGATACACCAAAATTTAAAAAAATAAAATATTCCACAAAATTAACAAAAACAGCGTGACAGGTGAATGAGTGAGATGCTCCTACATATGCACCACATCCCCGTCGCTAGGAGCGAAAACGGCTGTATCCGGCTAAGAGTGCATAAAGAAATAAAATAACGCTATCTTGTTTCTCTCGTCGAGTACTATCAGAATCACTGAAAAAATCTCGGGCATACTTTGAGTATCCATAGAGTTAATGGTGATTGTTTTTTATATTGATCGTGATTTTTTACAGTTTACCTGTTCCGATTTGAAAATTTTTAACTCCATCGTGTGTCTCTCGTCGGATACTACACATAAGAAATACTACTGTATATAAGAAATACTAAGGAAATCTCGGGCACACTTTCAGTACCCATAGAGTTAATGGTGATTTTTTTTATATTGATCGTGATTTTTGACAGTGTTTCCTTGCTCCGATTTGAAAAAAGTTAACGCTATCGTGTTTCTCTAGTCCAGTACTATAAGAACCACTAAGAAAATCAAGGGCAGACTTTGAATATTCATAGAGTTAATGGTGATTTTTTTATATTGATCGTGATTTTTACAGTTTACCTGTTCCGATTTGAAAAAAAATTAACTCCATCGTGTTTCTCTTGTCGGGTACTATAAGAACCACTAAGAAAATCAAGGGCACACTTTGAGTATTCATAGAGATAATGGTGATTTGTTTGATATTGATCGTGATTTTTGACAGTGTTTCCCTGCTCCGATTTGAAAAATCTTAACGCCATCGTGTTTCTCTCGTCGAGTACTATAAAAATAACTAAGAAAATCTCTGGCACACTTTCGGTACCCATGACCGTTTTGACAATGAACTCACATTCGCGAGTACGTTTTCTTAATTAGAACCGTACATAAATATATTTAAAAACATGTTAACTTAGTAAAGCACCCTTGTACTCTATTAGCATATAGTAGAAACTAGTATATGTTATATTTCGGTATTGAGAACACGAGATAGGATCTCGACAGTTTTATAATCTTTATGTATATTATAGAAGGCTTCTTTACAGTAATAGTGTAAATTTAATTTCCGCATCGATAAGGTTCGTTACACTTTACAAAAGTGCATATTGTACATTTGAACACACAGAAGTCGGAAGTTTGGTTTATTAATTTGGATTATATGCTTAGAGGGCACAGCATTCTACACCCGTATATTGTGTCACTAGTGAAAATATCTTCTTTAGTTTGTCTCCTTGAATATTACTAATACATGAACTATGACTATCCAGAAAAGATAAGAAAATTATTAGTGTAATTAATGGTTAATTATAACCCTTGTGTCCTTTCTTTAAAATACGTATCATGGTATTAGGTAGTCCAGCCATCTCAGTTTCTACACCATGTTAGATTTCCGGTTAGGCGCCAAACCTCCGCATTTTCATTTTATTTATTTTTACCATTTATAATGGATCATATGAGTTCGGGCATATCAAAACATATTTTAATTTCTACATACATTTACAGTTTACATTAACATAGACACATCTTTAGTTCTTTACACACACAGCAACAGCCAATAATCCAAAATTTGTTACGAAAGGTAGGTGTGATTATTAATTAATTAAATACGTTTTTGAGTTGTTCAATTCTAGTAGTCCACCATCCTGACTGAGTTTTTAGTCTTTTTCCTCCCTATCCTAGCCCGAGCCTTAGATGCCTAAATACCATAAAAACAATTCAGATTCAAAAGTTTTTAGTTCACCACAGTTAATTACGGCGGAAGACGAAGTAATACTAATACCTTTACTTAGTGTTATGAATGACACGTACTTTAATTTAAAAAAATCACGGACTGTATGTCTATCGTGCGATAACTGGTTAGAATAAGCCATGTTAGACGATATTTTTCATTATACGCGATCCACACCACCTTTACCAGAGTTGAAATGAGTCAAGTTACAGTCCGAATGCATCCGCATTCAGGACAAGCACATGGTGTGTGTGTGTGTGTGTTAAAGGCTGAGCTAAACTCAAATCACTTAGCTAAATATGCATCGTGTATGAGATATAATGTCTGACCTGACTTATTCTAACGCGTCTTCGCTCGCTAGACATACTGTCTGTGATCAATCTTCGTGTCATTTATAACACGAAGTAACGGTATTAGTACGTCTACTGGCGTATTTAACTGGTGAATTCAAAAACATTTTAATTTTATTTATGGTCATCATCTAAGGCTCGGGCCATAATAGAGAGGAAAATGAGGTGGTGAGGGATGAGGAAGAACGCTGGAGAAACCTCAGTCAGAGGGTCGGACGCTGGAATTGGACAACTGAAAAACGTATTTAACGAATTTGTTTGAAGAAATGACAAATGGCTTCTCGTAACAATGTTTTGATTATTGGCTGTCGCTATGTGTGTGTAATGATTGATGTCTGTGATAATTGTTTACACGAAAATTATAGCCGGACAGGACAATACAGCCTAAGAAGTTACTTTTGATATGGGTGCTTAGATTAGGTTATATTTTATGTTGGATTAGATAAAGTGTTTGCTCACATAAATGGAGAGTGCAAGGATAGGAACGTGATTTTGAAACAATCTAACTTACTGCAAAGCGAAAAATTTAATGGAATGTAACCTTACTTATTGGCACGTAACCTAATGCAACGTAACTTAGAACGAGCGAAAGTTGGGTTACTTGATGCTATTTTTTGTGCTAGTTTATGCTACGGATTTATGTTATTATTAATTTGCTACTGTTTTACTTTACTACAAATGTCACTACAAGCTTGCGTTAATATATCTTTGTTTGTATAGCATATAATTTAATCAGTTTATTTGTTACCTGTTGCATGTGGAAATTAACAGCTATGACAGATTAGGTTTAGTGTTTGTTTTGCATCGAAAAGTACTATGTGCAAGCAGAATAGTTGACTATTTTTATATAGATGGCAGGCTTTTTCGTTTACGGAAAGTAAATATACTTTTAAATTATGAAATTCTACTTTTGAATGGCACTTGAAGTTTAACGCTATTATGATATTAATTATGGATGACAGTAAGCATAGTACGATTTAAGGAAGTTACTTTCATTGATGAAAGTAAATAT
>JAGDQP010055984.1:0-13027 GCA_022664845.1 Lepisma saccharinum
CATTTTTTTTCGTGTCCATCATTGGTACAAATACAATGTTCGACAGAAAAGTTATTTACTCTCAAACAGTGTATATTAATGAAAGTAATGGGTAGAAATCACTACAAGAAAGCATGGAGAACTTATACGTTTGCGTATAACAAAGAAACCACGGACAATTGGAAAAAAGAATACTATAAAGCTCTCGTTATATTTTGTTACTCTGTATTCACGGATCTGTTGTACAATGTTTTGTTCAACTCCTTAACATGAATGAAGTGGATACATACACAGATGAAGGGGCAAATGGTATTTCGTATAAATTATTATGCACACGAAAATTAGATAATTGTATTATTATATAATACTGTCAAGAAAAATATATTAAATATCACATCTTCAATTCAAATCAGGTATGTCAAACTTGTGGCCCACGAGCCGTATGCCCTTTACGTTTTCACTATCGCCCGTTCGTTCCAATTCGCAGCCTTATAAATCAGCAACAACTTGGAAATTACATAACATTGTGGGCTTGTGTAGTGCTACACGAGGTACAGAGAAGCGGGAAAGAGCCCTCGGTGCAAATGAGTTTGACTCTCCTCCTCTAACTGATGGGAATCCCAGTAAGTCACTAATCAAGTGCAAAATAGAGCATAAGTGGAAATTCTACAGGCCGCATTGCTACATCCTTTCAACACTTTTACACCACGGTAATTCCACAGAACATACCATACGCATCACTGCATAATGCTTCGAAGGTGTTTGCCATGAGCAGTAGTAGATCTTCTTATCTGTCACCCATCGAGGATGTATGGAATATGATGATCTGTTGCCTAGGACAGTTACAATCCTTAATATCTGATGTTTTGTTGAGTCGCGATTAGACTTTTGAGGTGCTTAGATCAATAAAATGGGAATATAAATCAGTCAAGATTGAGTATTTTTACATTGAGATGGAAATACTATGAAGTGATAATCTGAAAATTACTATTGTTTTAGCATTAAATTTCATTTAAATTCTTTAGTAATTCATACGTAACATATATCGTCAGCTGGACACACAAACATTAAGTTTTATACAAACTATCTTTCGATCCTTACCTGCAAAGTAAATGATGTTTTGTTCCCATAGAACAGACCCAGCCTTCCTAAGTTCTGTCGAAATTCAGACTTGACTCCGATTTGTATCAAATCATTTTCAAATAAGACACCATTATTCTTGCACACAAACCTGGAATGAATCGCAATAAAGTTACACCTTCAGACAAATGGAAGTTTAAACAATAATCACACACACGTAATGAATCAGAAAAACATAAAATAAGTATATGATTTATTATACAACGTTTCGCTTATAATATTAAGGTTTTATCAAGTATACATCTATTTTACAAATTTAATTTATTCCAGTAGATTCTCATACATATATACAGGAACAAAAGGAATCCCACTTGACTATCCTTTAGTTTGAAGACCTCGTGTAAAAAAATTACAGGTTCAATTTCCTGATGTGAAAAACACAAGGAAAAGAAAAAGAGAATACCTGCGTGGAAGCGTAGGCGGAGAGAAGAGAAAGAATAGCAAATTAAAACAGAAAATAATCCTACGCAGGCGAAGTAGGTTAACTGCATTACACACTTTTTCGCATAATGTACTCATTTATGTATAATTTATGCCACGTTTCTTTTTTCTTCTCGTATTTATATTTGATGCGGATTCACTTTGTGCTATAGGGATGTTTAATGGGAATAAATAATTCTTATTCTTACAAAGACTCATATGGTCACTATTTAGCGTTCCGACATTCACTTAAGGCATGCAATGTAAACAGTTTTTTTTTCGCCGTTCTACTAACTTGCGTTCCCTTCTCAAAGTAATTTCTTATTCTCTTCTAAAAGTAATTTTGGAATATGGCGCTTACGCCGCCTATGGCTCAGGAAGGGACAGAGTAGAGGAAAGGATGAGAGATGAAGTTAAAAAGAGCTATGTTGAAGGTACCAATCCCGGAATTTGCCTGGTTTGAATTTATGGCATCTTTGGCTCAGGCCGGGATAGGGTAGGGTAGAGGAAGGTACGGGACAGGGCCTTATTTAAGATACCGTCCGAGAATTGGCTGGTGAAACTGAGGGAAATCCTGGAAAATCTCAGTCAGGATGCTCGGATCCTGAGTTCGAACGCAAGTGCCTACCCATTGTCGATCCGAAGTCGGACGTTACAGACTGACTACGGGAGCTGGGTAATTTGCCTGGTGTGACTGAGGAAAAACATTAATCAGGATGGTCAGACGCTGGCATCGAATCTAGTCCCTCCCGAATGCTAAGTCAAAGCTCTACCAATTAAGCTATGACCCTCGGTGATTTTCCGGTCTTTGTGATGTTTTCGATTCTTGCGCCAAGATTTATTTGGCATTACTGGATTTTTCATCCTAATCTACAGGACTATTCTAATTTCTTTTATTTGAATATTGGTATGGTAACGCTTTCCTGTTATTACTTTCCAGGAATATAATTTCACTATCACAATGTCAAATAATAATGCCCCCTCCCCGCCAACCCGAAGAACAGAAATATTAGGAAGTGACAAAATATCAGTAGAAATGTTAAAATACGACAAACTTACAAAACAGTAATATCAACAAGACTTGTTTCGGATGACAGGCACCACTAGATAAGAGGACGGTATAAAAACTGTATTAATTCAAATTTAAGAAAAATATATTTCATGTTTAATTTCGGTCAGTCTGTTTTCTGTGTTCTCACGAAAATTATGAAGCTGCTGCATTTAAAATCTTCATCTACAACTACAGAATCTATCTTACGAAAGTGGTAATACCGTCAAAACCTGATCTGAATTCATCACCAAGCTCCAGATAGTATTAGTACCATCTTTGAAATTCTTGTATTTTATAATTTCAAAAATTTTAAACTGTCTATACCCAATGGCCAACTCCTTCCCAAACTCAATCTTTTCTTCTTTACACCATTTCTTTGAACTCAAAATGTTGACTGGACACACTGAACGCAGTAATACATATCCACCCTAATTACATAAAATCTAACAATTGCTTCTTCTTACGGCAGTTTGCTTTTAACGTTTTCTCCTATTCATTAACATCAGAAAACAGCAGCCAGAACTGTCAAACACGATTTGATTTTTGTAAATACCATCATTTCTCCCCTACCCAATTTAGTTTTAAGCTTTCACCAATTACACCATTTTACCCCACGTCATACTCAAATGAAAATTTTAAATTGCAGTAATTCTATTCCAGTAATTTATTTACATAATACTTTAGCCTACTGGAAGAAATTATTTTCTATACAATCTTTAATGTGAATTTAAACACGACATTTTAAACAGTTACACAACTTACTCCATGTACAACATGAACTTTATTTTAGTTATGCTGTTTTCGAGTAGACGAACTGTTTAGAAAACCCTATTGCTGAAGAAAATTCGGTTTTTTTGATTTACCGGAGTTACACTGCAGAGTGTTTCACTTGCTTTCGGTCCCTGATTTTCCGATCAACTTTTAAAATAACGGAAGTAATTCAGTGAAATCTGACATGGAAATATCTTGATGTATGAGAAGCATGAGGATGTCACAGCAAGTGTTGAATGTGGTAGTCACTAGCAACAAGTCATGGCTGCAAATGCCTCACCATGTTACGGAAGATACGAGACGCATATCAAAAGAAAGACAATCGGCCCTATAAAACGATGAAACGAATAGAAGCTAAATTTTATTGGTGATTCGATGAGCGTACATACCTTGTTCATTTTCCAATATAGTCGCCATTAAACTGTATGCCTTAGGTACCATGGCACAAACTTTCGTAAACCCTGTTGGTAGAATTCCACCACCTGGAAGTTTAGCCAGTGCAACATTGATGTTTTCAACACTTCACTATCGGCAAAACGTTTTGAAGCAGCCCACTCTTTGAGGTTAAGAAAGAGTCACTGCGTGCAAGGTTGGGACTGAAAGGGGAATGATCAGAAACTTTCCATCGAAATTATTCAATTGCCTGAACAGTACGAACAGCTGTGTGTGGTCGCGCGTTATCATGAATCAGGAGAATCCCAGAGATCAACATTCCACGCCGCACAGGGTTCTACAAATTTTCCTGACTTTTTTTTTCCAGTAGCATTTTCAGAAATTTCCAGTACCCATACGAAAAAATATAAAAGTACCATTTAAGATTAAATTTTCTGTAGTTTGTTATCTGAATAGTAGAGTGATAGACTGCTGTTAGCACTTGGTATAGTAGTTCATATTATAACTGTCGGAAAACTATTGCAAGTAATTATCGGAGCTTTTAGAGATTCAGTTACATATTCTCTTCGCGAAGAAGTAATACAAATATGATTAAATATTAGTCTACGCAATGGGCTTCCACAACAGATTTTCTACCTTTCTGCAATCAAACTTACTGTTTGGTTTGACTTGAACTCCGCCGTTGCAAGTAGTACAAATTTTATATTTCATTCAACACTAATGTAACTTCTTCTGAAGATCTTCTAGTTTTCTGTTAATGTCTTGTACATCTTTTGTGGACTCTTCTATAAGCTTGGCTTTTTTCTGCTGAAGATTATGTCCGTAACCACACGCTTTCGCTCGGTTTCTTTTTGTTCAGTTTCCTTCAACTGTGACGAAGATCCACTGGCTTCACATAAAGAGTGTGTAACAGATGCTGCTTGCGCTGCAAATTCAATTTCTAGAACACAACTGCTGCTTTCAGTGGTTGCAGATGTTTGCACGATTAGAGCTGGTACACAATGCGGTTGGAGCACTGTTTCGTTCCCCTGAACCTTTCACAAAACGACTGATGTCCCCACTCTGCAGTTTAGCATCAAACAGCTGCTTGTGCTTCTTTCCTTTAGCGTGACTTAAAACAGCCTGTTTACCCATGTTACTTAACCCAACGTTTGTCTTACACATAATACAGAAGAATGAATTAACGTCATTTTCCACTGGTTTTAGCCATTCTGAAATTTCAGAATTCAGGACCCATGAATTACTGAAGACTGTCCGTTTTGCCATATTGGAATGCCTTTGAATCACAATGCTTTCAAAAAGTGAAAAGAGAAATTTTGTACAATTAGATGTAAAGGTTGTAACAAATTATTTCAAAAATTTTAGTTTGTATTAAAATAATTGGTTTCACACAGACATTTAAATCTGCATTGGGCATTGCAGATTAGATTTACTTAGGCAAGCAGAAGGAAACCGTGAAGGTTGAAGTATAAACCGAATTTAAAATCGGTGCAACATATGCGAAATTGTTAAATGTATTCTCGTGAGTGTTGCCAGTCGCACTTTATAACCAATCGACGCCTTTTTTTTTTTTTTGACATACGTCTCGTATCTATTCATAAATAGATCTGGAGTCGCAGCCTCAATCTCCCGCCGAATAATTTCTTCCAATTCCATGAGAGTCCGTGACTTATAGATATACACTTTTCCTTTCAGCATATAAGAAGAAATCTGATGGGATAAGGTCAGGTGACCTGGTGGTCAAAGTCGCTTAGAAATTGACTCCAACTAGGTCTTCAAAGAAAACAATTTCAATAATGTTGACAGTGTGGTAGACAGTTTGAATTTTTTTTTTTAAACTGCCCACCTGGGCCCAGGCAGGTTTTATTGGGCTTTTTAGTTGTTGTTTTTTTCGGGTTTTAGAAATAAAATGTGAATGCTCGTACACGGAAAGGCTGTGTACAATCCTCAGTCGGTAGCAGTGGCTTCACTTTAAGATATGTGCACTAAATTCACGCCACGGCGTAGTTCGGGGCCCACGATAATGATAGGTCCCAGTATTCCGCCTTTCATAAGTAAGACTGATGAAAATGAGAAAGAATCCCATTCGGGATGGTCTCACTGATCCGCCTTAGCAGGGTCTGATTTTCTTAAAATTCCTTTGAAGACCTTTATAAAGGCAACTTTGGCTCAGGCCGAATGGATGATGATGGAAGAATTGGGTGGAAACGGAAGAATCCGAGAAAACTCATGCACAAGATATGTGTTCACTACAAAGTCCAGATGACACAAGCCGGGATCGAACCAAGGATCCCACGCACCAGAGATAAGCGCTCTACCACTGAGCCACCGTGGCCCGAGCAGGAACTGAATTGCTGTTCAGCCTTCCCAGTGTCACTTGGCACCCGAATCACCAACCACCAGACCACAACAGACGGAGTATTGTCCTTGTGGTCCAGGCGGTAACGTCGCGGAATTCGGATCGGCAACGGGTAGGTACCTGGGTTAGAACCTCACGGTCAACTATTCTGACAGGTTTTTCAGGGTTTTTCTCAGTTTTACCAGGAGAATGCTGAATGAAGAAGGCGAACCTTAACAAAGGCTCTGACTAAACTTGAATACTTCTTTGTACAATATCACAAGGGTAAAGTGTTGTAGATTTTAGACACCAATATTATTCTAGTTATAATGACAGTCGTAATTGCATGCTAACAACCTAAAATGCAATGTTTTTCATTATTATACACTTCTGTGAAGTGCACTCATTTAAGTAATCACTTAAAAACAAAAATTAATGAAAAAAGCCACCGGGTTTTAAAGAGGGCCCAACCCCACCTTGGAAAATCCTGGTGGTAGGTGGCACCATCTACTGAAAACAGCTGGCATAGAGTTCTTTGTCATTCAAATGATTCACTCTCATGGAAGGTTTCCGTGAAGACCGCACCGTTCTAGGGAAGATGGGGGTCAATAACGCGGGACCGTAACAGACCAAACCACACCTCCATCTTTCACCATGAAGAGAGATCATATGCACCATGTGAGCATTCTCACTAGCCTCAATACGGGTAGTCATGGAACTGACATGCCCACTTCGAGAAACCACGCCTCCTAGGGAACTACATGCAATTCGGTATTCCAGGGTGTGCATTGACAAACTGCTTGAACCAATGAAATTGAGTCGTCGTCGTAGTCTTCTTCAGCTCGTTGACATGTGCTTGTGGAAACCCCCATCTTCTGCGACAGTTTACGCAAGGACTTTTGTGTGGAGACCAGCAGTATGTCTTTCGCTTCCTGCACTACTGCTTCTGGCAGATCCTCCTTCGTGGACATCCAACAATGTTCACGTGGTTTCCAGTTTATTCACTAGATCTGACTTGAAGATTTTGCTGGTAGTTTTAAGAACTCTCTAGAACTCCTTACCGAAACAGTTTTATAGTACGTGCAAACAATACATACGCGGTGTTCCACTGTATTGCTCCTAACACAAACACGATGCCTGTTGATGATCCCGTAATAATGCCGCAGTTATATGTGTTATACTGAGGACAGTGAACACACAATCGGCCTTTACTTCGCATAGGCACAACAAACGAGCTAGTGAGTAGGGTCCGCAACTAGTGTCCTTAATGTTACAGAATTACTTCCATTATTTGGAACCTATAGGAAATACCAGGGGCCGAGAGCGACAGAAAAACTCCGAAGTTTGCTCTTTAATGTAATGAACTGTGGACTGTTTCTGAGATACGCGAACTATTAATAAGAGATGAAAAATCTTTAGACATTTATTATATATCATTAATATGCTTATTTAATTTGTCACTAAAACGAATACATCGAAAAATAAAATAATAATAAATACTCATATCATATCGTACACAGTCTACTTCTATCATTACCGCTGCACAATAACTGCGAATGGTCTTTAAAAACTTCTGCTAGCAAAACGAAAAACCTACCAACTTTCATAACGCAGGGAAACAAAGGGACAGTGAAATCACTGTGGAAACGAAGACTGAATACCAGGATTATATTAGCATGCAAGGATTCCAAATTTATCGAGTCAGTATGGACACATTATATTCTCAACTGTACTTATTGCATTAAGTGATGCCGCAGAATTTCTGCCTTCAGTGTCTGTTCGACCATCTATAACAACGTTGTCTTTCCATCATCATCGATAACGAGATTCAGTCTCGAAATATACTGTTAATTGTGTCATGTGTGTTTATTAGCGCACATTTATTCTTCAGAAAACTATTTTAATTCTACCTTACATATTTACATATCCAGCATATTCCCATTTGTAAACCAATGTTTCCTGGATGCAGACAAAAGCTGAAGGACTATACGAGTAACTTCTAAACGAAAAATATTACTAACTGAAGACTTCACTTAGCAACTTTTCTGTATAATTTGGGGTAACTCTCCCATGATTAGCATTAGTCTAAGTAAACATTACAGTAATTAAAAGTCCTAGTAATAATAAAGACACATCTTTTTATTTCGGTCATCCCCTTACTGGTTCTGATTTTTAAATAACTAATAACTATCAAATCGAAAACTGTTTTCGCACACCACAGTAGTACAGTCTTCTAAGTAAGACCTGAACATTATTGTGCTACTGTTCTAATTACGTCTTCTAACACAAAAAGCTACTATTAAACTTGATCAAGAGTCATAAAGCACATAAATAATTACGAAGTAATACTGAAAGAATAAATAAATGAAAGCACGAAAAACTAAATTTTACAGGGGTAAATACAGTTCTTCGTTGCATTATCAGGGATTGCACCAGGATATTCAGTTGGGGAGGGCGGATAAAATCAAAATTGGGAGTTTTTTTTTCTTGGTTTCTATCGTTTTATGATCGTAAAAAATTTAAGTTAGGGGGTGCACTTGAGGAATTCGGGAGTGACACCCAACAAGGGGGGACTGGCGGAATCACTTATTATTATGGACATTAAAGTACTGGATAAGATATATGTAGAGTACAAATGAAGAAGGAGAAATGTGCACTTGTTTTTAAGATATGAGTTTGCACTTGTAACAAGTACTACACAATGACAGCTAACTATTCAGAAAGTTTCAATCCAAAACCTCAAAAAAATACCAAGTTATGGTGGTTATAAGAATATCAAATACATAGGAGTAAATGGGACAGTTGGACTTTAAAATGAGTTTTACGAAAAATTATATTTCATGCACATACCCGGTACGCTTCATATATATTTCAGATTAAAGATGTTGAATAACTTATAAGGTTCTTGTTAAAAAAAAACGTACTAATACTTTTAGAAAAAGAAGGAAATAACGAAAGTGTCTGTAGCCAAAGTACAACAGTTACAGCTATTATAAACGTCGTCCGAGCAGAAACGCTCTGCGTGAGTGAATTGTTTGTTACTAACCAACTTATGGTAAAGTGGGCTCAGAACCACTCCAAAGGACTTTCAAATCCCTCTAGTGACCACAAGCAGAAAGCGAGCGTGCTAACCAATCTACCAACCTGGGAGCTGTCCAAATGCTGTAATGCCGGTTAAACGGTATATATGATTATCACATTGGAACGTTCAACCTTTCTTATGACAATGGCTATAGCATGTAGAACGTTTTTAATTAAAACATACTTCTTATATTCTGGCACTCCCAAGCATTTTCCAGGTCCAGTCCACAACTGTATTTGTTAAAAGGACCTCCAAATAACAAGGGAAGGTACTTTAATTAGCATAATTCATAATAACCTCCCTGAAGAGAACGAACTGGCATAAAAAAGATAATTGTTTGGTTACTTCGTGTATTACTTTTCAAACACGCACTGCAATTCTAGCATGCCTATCGTTAATATCTTTCTGGATGCATAACAATCGTTACAACTGAAATGAAAGGCATTACACTTTCAGACCCATGGATACATGCTTGCTATAAGCTGATTTTCGACTAGCTTTAACTAACTTAAATACACTACAATTTCATGTAAAAATAATCGCTGGATACTTAACTCTTTCTCGACCATGTTATTAAAAATGCACACTATTTCAGCATCCTCATTTAGACTTTCTGTTCGGTTGAATGAAACTCTAAAATATGAAAAATACAGTGATTTTCATAACTCCATTCATCAATCGCCAAGTTTTTACATATTTTATGTTTTTGTGAGTGCTTTCTGTTAATTGGTGCACATGCAAGTCTCGTTTATAAGATTTGTTGGATGCACTTACCTTTAATACTAGTGAAAAGAAAATAATAAAAGTAAGCATTCATTCGCTGCAACTCAGCTGCTTTAATATTAAACTTTCAATGAGATAAGAGGGAAGTTAAAAAAAAAAAAAAAAAAAAAAAACCTCAGGTCAAAATGTGACACGCATTTTATAATTTGCAATTTTTCGTTGGTATGTTTTCGTCTAGATCCCTTAATAGCATAGCGTGAGGTAATGCTAACCATGCTGGACCATATATTGCCGCTTTGTCCGTGTATTAAAAATAAGTTGAGCGAGTTCTCAAAACTAACGGTAGGTGACAGTACGGGTTAGCAACATGCTCCTCTCTGGTGAGAAAAAGAGGAACTCACTGCATTTTGGCTTCAATACGTTATTTAATTATAACAAGGCGTCGTATTTGAATTTAAAAAAAAATATAATGGAAGGGCAAAGTAACTAATGTATAAATTAATAAAAGGGATTGTTGTTTATAATTAAATTTCTTAATGCAAGTGAAAAAAAGAGGGAAATAATTATTATTATTGTGACTGCTTTGAAGACAGTTTTAAAAAGAAAACTTGAATAAACTATGAATTATTATTATTGTTATCCCCGCTTTGTCCGTCCGTCCGTGTCAAATATATATAATGAACCACAGTGTTGATACATGGTTGAGTTGTAGTTGGAAACGTCTTTGCTAGACTAGCTCAGAGCTAAAGAAACAGTCTTGATCGGTGCAGTGGATCCAGAGATAGCAGGGGTGTTCAAGCCTTACAATGTTGTCCTATGGGGAGCGTATCGAGTACAATGAGTACGCGCGTGCGTGGTAGTGCACAATGGCGGCTTCAGGCAATTTTGGTAAAGGCGTGGCAGAATCACATCATGCGCAGACCTTTGTGATGGTTACTATGGCAACCATGAGCACCTTTTAGTGACATACAGACTAAAAGCAACTGACAGTAGCTGTATTACTATGCTCTCAAGGGATTCTTGCAATCTTCGCGACTGTTAGTAGAATCTCAGTGCTCACTTGTTTAACAATCTTTTTGGTGCTACAGCCTAAATCGGTCCTCTGCCTATCTGACGCTTTTCATTCAATAAGATGTTGCATAAATAACTCAACAATTCCCATTGTCACTTTCCCAGGCTACTATTTCTTTACGCAGCTATCCAATCGTTCTCACGATGCTGAGTCAACACTAAAAATCCATGAACCTCCTCCACCGGTATTACATGGGACTGGCTTCTCCTATCAATCTCATTACAATATTCATACCAAATGAACTGTTCCCATTGTAAGAAAATATGCCTTCTTTCTTTCCCCTAGAAAGAAATATTCTTGCAAGTACTTTCAAATAAACATCTCTAAAAATATTGAATAATCTGCAATTATGAGTTTCTATAGTTTCATACAAGGTATATTATTCATAAACGGAATAACCTCCACGTACTGGAAAGTAACAGATCTAACACCATATTCGGAATGTATTCTTTATCTTACCTGGCAATGGTAAGCTAGACAATATTTCGAAAGATCCAATCGAGTTGCTACAGGTATGTACAAGCCCGCCCAATGAGTAACTAACTACCTAATGTGGGGGACAGAGCAAAGTTGAAAGAGAACTTAGTAGGTCTCCTTCTGACATACTCTAAGTTATACCTAATGGGAATTCTGGGAACGTGATTTTTCAATAATAATAAAAATAAACCTTAGATGATGGTGACTCGCAGTGTTAAAAAAAATGATTCTGTTATGTTTAATTTAGTTAGTTCCTCAATGGGTGAAACGTTCTAACTCGAAGTAAGTATACACAGTTTTTTTTTTAAAGGTGAAAGTTTACGTAATCATTTCAGAATGATAGATTTTACGTGATTACGAAATACATGCATATATAACAATAAATACCAGGCACGTACAAGTGCACTTGTGCAAAACTACACATCTGACAAAGAACATTTTCTCAGTGGTCTGCATTAACAAATCTCTTCACAATCTACTGTTTGCACATCCACAGCTCGTTTGTAACAGACAGAAAGCAGGAGTGTTTTACATTAGGGACAACAACCTCAGTGAGTTGTCAGGTTGCTTTTATCGATGTGTCTAGGTCAGCGTTTCTCAACCTCTTTCATGCCGCGACCCCCTTTTACCGTGCCTTCTGCACGGCGACCCCCAAAACTAATTTTCTTGTTGTAATAAGCGGTTTGTTTCATTTTGTATTAAATAAATAGTCTCCTGAAAGCTTCAATATAAAATACTGTTTATTAATTCGTTTAACTGAGAAACAGATTTGTAAAAAACGAAAGCTTTATTTTCATCAAATGTTCTACAGTTGTTCACAAACTAAACTTTAATCCCTTTTTTGGGGATTCAAACTCAAGAGTAAACCTCGCTTCAATGTTAATTCAGAGGACCACTTTCTCTTGTCAAATTTTATTAATTCTTACCAAGAAATAAGTCGGGCGCTGATTTCTATCTATTCGATATTGTAACATCTCTCGATCTCGATCTACTTCACTTTTTAGTTTGAATCTCCAAAAGAAGGGGTGGGGTAAAATTTTGTTTCTCAGTGTCATTAAAAAAAAAAAACAATTGTAGAGAACTTCATGGAAATATCTTGAAAACTTACGCCTTTACCGGTCTGTTTCTCAGTTACATGAATCATAAAGAGTCAGTATATTAAAAACGTGGCATTAGGAAAAGGATGGGTACCTAACTTTTGAATGAAAACGACGTGATAAAGTGCATCACAAAAATTGAACCGGATGTTTTGAAACTGGTTAAATCAAAATAGGCTCAGATTTCGCGCTAACCTAGTAAACTTGTTCAGTTGTAACGTTTTAAATCTTTTGTCCCTTTTTATTTTGTGTAATATTTGCTTTTCATGTGAAAACATGACACTTGATTTGCTGAATTTGGTAATAAATATCCTATGTATTATCGAAAAACTATTCAACAAATTACATTACCTTTAGTAATTATAAAAACAAGTAAAATAAAATACTTTCCTTGAAATTTATTTGTTTTAGATTACAAAACTCTAGTTAAATTTAATTTTTCAACTCTCTCGCGACCCCCACGTTGAGAAACCCTGGTCTAGGT
>JAGDQP010055985.1:0-13026 GCA_022664845.1 Lepisma saccharinum
TGATATTTTCCCAAGATTGTAAAAAAATGTTCTAAATTATCCCGCATGATACACTTGACTAACCACGTTTAAATACATAAACTTTTCTAGAAGTATGTGGCGACTTACAAAGAACAAGCACGCAGCGTTTATTATTTATAGCTCAACTGCCAACACATGTCGTCAATTTCACAGATCTTAGCCAAGGAATAAGAACAACCGTGTTGCAAGAGTGTACAACTTCTATATGGTTATAACCGAATGATAACCAATTAAAGAGAATGTTTGACTGTAAACGAAAAAAGTACACATCTGAGAATAAAACAACAGAGTCCCGCAAAACTTGTCACCTGGTGGTTATTCTTTCCCATACAGTACGTAATACACAAAGTCCGTTTGTACTGTTTGTTGCATGCTGTTTTAGGTATAGTTGCAGGGTTCTTTGAATCCCAACAACAGAGAGCCGAGACTCTACAGTATTAAGAGTTGAATAACCCACCACCACGTCCATAACGCTCACCATTTTCAGTTACTATAGTCACCTCTCGGTTCACATCGAGTTTAGTTTATGGGACTCTATTTTACAATAATAACAATATAAACAGTAATACGAGAGAAGACCCTCGACTTGAGCCAAAGATAACAAAAGGACACAGGACTCGAATTGGTGAGCAGAATACACAGCACGAGAATGCAACTGGGGGGAACTAATATACAAATAGTGACAGAAAGACTGATGATGATTTTGGAATTTATTATTAATACACTAAGATAAAAGAAATGTGTTTAACGACTTTCTTTATGATCATGAAATCACATGGAAGTTGTTCGACGAAAAGATGCAATATCAGCAGGTCCGTTGGGAACTAGGTCGGGACCTACTTTCAATTACTTTTGAGCCGCTGAAGATGCTTTAGGAGTTACACTCACGCCTTTTTTGCTTCTAAAAATACCGAAGAAATTAATGATATTGAAACTTTCAAAACAGACCTCAGTAATATTCATCGATCAACACAAAAAAAAATTTAGGTTTTCAAAGATTTAGCAAGCTGCTTTGGGTGCAATTTTCCAAGATGGCGGTCAAAGCAGGACTGGTAGAGGGTTGTAAAACTAACAAGTTGTTAAAAACACATTTACGAAGAAAATAAAATTTGTTCCAGCTTTCTACTTTTTTTTTTTTTTTTTTTGTATTGATTTACACAGACATAAAATAGCATTCGCTTATATGTTCACTTCGTTTCTATGAATTCTCCCAAGGTTATTATTTAATTATTAATAACTATATTTGAATATACAATTTCTTTTCATCCCTACTCCCTCGAGACGTTTACAATCGGTGCTTCAAAAGGAAATAAGAATCCGAAGTTGTCGGACAAGGAAATAAACATTGAGTTTTGCTGTTACAAAACAGTGCTGGAAAAAAGTACAAAAACCTCGAGCGCCTAAACGGCGCAGCGTGGAAGAAAAATTGAAATAACCTTTCTTGTAGAGAATTATGTGTAGATTAATTTTTGTAATAATTTCGTTTGCTTCTCAAACGAAATATTTACACACACACAAAAAAAAACCTTTTCTGGCGCCATTTTTCCAAGATAGCGATTTAAAGGGATGCAACACTAAAATTGTTAAGGATACGGTTATTACTTACTCTATGGCTTACGGAACTCGCAAGTTCATCACCGCAATAACAAACGTTCTCCATAGGATTCTATCCTGAGCAAGACCAAGTCAGTTTTCATCATAAATACCTACTTCTCGAAGATCCCTTCTAATATCCTCCCAACGTCGTCTCGGTCTTCCTAACGGCCTCTTTCCCTCCGGTTTACCAACCACGATAGAATATAATCTTCGTTTCATTCCCATCCGACCTACAGTGCCTGCCCACCTTAGTCGTCGCGATTTCATTATTCTTACATTGGGTGAGTCGTAAAGTCCGTGAAGTTCTTCACTGTGCAGTCTCCTCTATTCCCCAGCCCAGCTTTCTACCATTTATTTCCTTATTGGCCCCTCTAACGTTTCTTATTGACTGGCCAATGCTACTTTTATACTACTACAATACAAATCAAGTCATCGTCTGTGTATTATAAAACTAAACACATATTAACCAAAAACCGTATTTATTTTCTTTACATAGAAGTATCGAAAACCGACAACATTTTGAATAGAAAACAGAAAATCAACAGAAGGTAGAACATTATAATGTTTTAAAATAAGAAAAGAACGTCACCGGTTTTTTCCAGCAACCCTTTGTCCGGCCTGAAAACCAGTTCGTGTAGAAGTACGGATAGAAGATTGGAAGCCTTTGAAATATGAACTTGGAGGAAAATAAGCTCCGTATAGAAGGTGAATAATGTGGAAAGAGAAACGCCGGAGATGACAGAAAAAACGAAACTGGTTAGGACATTGCATATGCGGAAATTAGGTTGAATTTTACTTTAATTTATGGCCTTTTGACATCTTTGGCTCAAACCACCAGAAATTATAAACTAAAGAATTCAATTGAGAGTACAGTTGAAAGGATGGCGGCTGGACTGTCTCGGAAAAGTCTGAAGCTATCGGCAGAATACTGATAAAGAGAAGGAGGATCCATACCAGTTACCACAGACTTTTTTTTTTAAGACTGCTAAGTGTATAATTTCCATGGTTCAACCACGTTTTCCGACGCATCTATATTTAATTTCCTACCTTAAACTTCAACAATGTACAAATATGGTATAGTTAAACTGTCAAAACTAAATGTCGTACCAGGCATTGCGAAAATATATACTACTACTATCACACACACACAAAAAAAAACTTTTCGTAGGAATTAGAGTACTGAATTTAACCAGAAAATCCCAACCTTCCTCATCCCAAGGTGCAGCTCACCTACATTCTGTATCTTTGTAATACTAGTTTATTACATCATCACAAGGACACGAGCAGTGCAAAAAGAAGAAAGCAGCACCGTATTTTAAAAACACCATTACATGATCTGGAGCACCAGGCCAATGTCACTTAATTCCCTCTCCACCGAGTTGCTAATGTCGCAAATTCCTACATGACGCTCTGATGGATTTCATTGTCATTAGGACTTCTTACTTGAAAGAAACGTCACCTGTTATTGAAATTAGACTTCCATCACGTTTCTCTTGAACACCTAACTAAGTTGTTCTAGACATAGATTGATAAATCAGTACCAAAAATATACAAGGAAAACGTAAACACAGCGTGCTGTAAAAATGTACATACAGACATCTTGATTGTTAGAAACTTGAATTTTGTTTATCGGCATTTAGTAAAATTAGAATAAATTACAGAACAACAATTACAAAAGGCCTTGTATGATTTATGTTTAATTAAATTGTTATTAATGCCCTAAACAACCCTGTGGATTTTACGGACGGGACCTACAATTTTAAACTGGAATGAGAAAGTGGTGTTCAATGGACCTGCCACAGAAGACAGGATTCGTAACTTAGGATTTTATTGTCAAAGAATTAAATGGTTTAATAGGGCAAGCATAGAAATCCCCTTTAAGCTGCATTCACCAATCATAAACATTACTTCCATTGTGACTTGCTAAGCCAACACCATTTACGTCACTGTCGAGTTAGGACGTAATTTATGGCAATACCGCCGTGACTTTGAGCGCCTGTAGGTCTCACACATGCTTTGAGAATTCTTCGTGGTAAATTTCTTCTTATTTACATGTAAATAATCACTTTCTGAAGTTTGGCACAAATAATTCACGACCTTATATGTTCAAAATACTCTCCATTTTCATCACAGTATTGTTGGAGCCTTCCCATGTTGTTCATAAATACTAAAACCCTTCCTGTTCGTTTCTTTTGTACACTCGGATTCATAAACTATGACCAATGAGACCAAAGAAGTCCTAAAAGTTTGCATGATATGGCAATACTGAACCAACATACAATGCTGATTCAAAACAAAAATTTCAGTAGTCCAAACTACGTAGCTTGCATCAGTGTTACCGAATTCTTCAGCATTTTGGGCTTAGAAATTTTCCTATTGGCTATATTCTAAAGTGTGTCCATTTTCTGTACACATTCGTGTGCACCATTAGCAGTTTAAACGATTTTGTAAATAAATGAAGTTGTAATTTGCGTTGGAGAATATGTTTGAAATCAATTCTCAGAACTCTTCCCATGCTTTCATATAATACTTTTATTTTATTTTCCCCTTCAGCACACAGGATAGGTGCCTACAGGACTTTGCTTGAAAATTTCATAACAGAACCTAAGGTTCATACTTCAAAATAGATGCTTTGCCCAATTTCATATAATACTTAATATTATAACCTTGCCTGGCTATAAACCATGGACGAGAACGTGCATCGAGTGAAAGCGATCACACTGGAGGAAAGGTGAGGGAGACCTCATAGACATTGCTGAGAAACTCAGTATTTCGTCTGGTATTGTGTTCAATACTGGGCACAGAAAGCTTTGTGCGCGACGGGTTCCAAAAGTGCTTGACGGTACATAAAAATCGGGATATTATTAACACATCTTCAACGCTACGAGCAACAAAGACGCCACTTTCTCCAACGTATTATTACGGGTGATGAAACTCCTTTGGATAGTTTGGACAACCTCAATCCAAACGGATAAGCATGACATGGAAACACCATCGTCCTTGTCAGAAAAGAAGTTCAAAAGAGTACCATCGGCCAAGAAAATCATGGCAACTGTGTTTTGAAACCATCTGGGTGATCACGTTGACTTCCTTCTCCACGGCACCACTGTGACAACTGGACCGCGCTCCTCTCTGGCGCTTGGGATTGTCGGTTCAAATCCGACTAGTGCCGTGTGGGCTTTGTAGTGGAAAAACACCGTGTGTGTGGGTTTCCTCGGAGTTCTCCCGTTTCCTCCCACTATCTGCATTCCACCATACAGCATCCATCCGGCCTGAGCCAAAGTTGCCTAAAGGTCCTAAAGGTATTAAAAATTAAATTCAAATTCAAAATTAAACTGTATCGGGGTAGAGTGCTCACCTCTGGTGCGTGGGGTACTCAGTGCGACCACAGCTCGTGCCACGTTGTGGGCAAACACCACGTGCGTGTTTTTTTGGGCGGGGTTGCTCCAGTTTCTTCACACTTTCTTCATTATACTAATTCTCCCATCATCGTCCATCTAGCCTGAGCCAAAGTTTCCCGAATAAGTTCCTTGATCCATTAATTCTACAGATTGAAAATAATCTTGCTGATATTTTTCCTAAATGAATTATTCGCCAAGACCTTTTTGCAGAAGTCGAACACTAGTTAGCTTAGTCACGAAGCTGAGAGAATTCTCAAAATTAAGCCTCATCAAGAACATACTTAGTACTACAATGGGACAATTGCATTCCTACAGAAAACGAAGCGACGAATTAATTCGAATATGTAATAGTAGACTTGGCTAAGATGAAAACACGAAAATATTTCTTAAAACAAGATTTTCCAGATGTTGATTCTAATACATCTTGATCTATTCACAGTTCTGTAAAATCGCATATTTCAGTACACTGATCCGCGTCCGAAATAAAAACTAAAAGTAAGACTGAATATAATTATAACTTTTAGGCAACTACGGCTCAGGTCAAAATTCGCATTGTTTTCCATCTTTTATAGACAATTTTTCATTATATCCTTTCATAGACTTCACTTAATTTTAACTCTCTAAAGTTCCTGTGTGAATCATGAACGGAGGTGTAGTGACGATGTTGGCAAAAATTTCGTTGAGGCCGAAGTATGTTGTAAATAGATTTTTAAAAAAGCTCGTTCTTTCTAAAACTTCAGTTTTTTTACTGAGAAAAACATGTTTCCGGATTTTTTTCAAAATTCCTCCTTTTTTTCAAGGCAGCAATTTGTAATACTGCTAAAGTCTCTTCCAGCAAAAATTACTTTTATATAGGTAAAGAAGAAATACAACATAAATTAAACCCTAGATATTGTAAGAATACAAACATATTTTGGTGTATGTGGGATATTCTGGGATGCTCAGTTCTCAGTGTTGCCAACTTTATTTTTTTAAATTTCTTCCATACCGTATCTGCCTCAAACTTAACTTATACATCATTCAACGCAATGGAAGAAAGTTTTGGATGACCCCGACCTCAAGTACCCCAGTTGTCAGTGTTGCCAGCCTATTTTAAAATTCAAATTTTCAAATGTCCCCCAATACTACTATGTGCCGATAGCTATTACTATACTTTCAAAAAAAGCGCGGGGGAGCCGCGGGACGTGGCTACGTTATGATATAACTTGAAATAATACTTCTCAGAGCCCTATTGCAACAGACTCAGTAGAAGAAATATATATGTAGTTGCTTGTTTCCAAGAGTATTCATTATGTATTAATACAACTCTTCTGAAAAGTGCATATAACAAAATATTTTTCTTACACTGTCTGTATCTGTATATATATTTGCACAGAATGGGGCGAGGCTTGAAGCCCGGAGCATGAGGGAGCAATGCCATTTTTATAGTGAAACACAATGTACTAGTAAACGCAAACATATGTCCTCAGTTACAAACTATACTAAATAACTTTAGTCCATATGTCCTCAGTTAATTCCTTATCTTTGTCAGGGTGTAGATATAGGAAGCATAGCGATGTGGCAGTGATGAGTGAATGCATAAATAATCCCATCATTTGCCTCGTAAGGCTGCAGGAAAACAAAGCTATAGTAAATTGGGATGAATGTATGAGGACTTTAACTCCAATCCTGCTGATTACATTCATTATCTGCTGCGTAAACATTAAAAACTTGCTGTCATTTTGAAAACAAAAATGATAAAGAACGACGCTTTTTATTTTTAAAAAACCTCACAGAAAACAAACTTTTTCCACTTGCCATCACAAACCTTCTCCAATGAAGGTTTCACTAGCTATGACGACACATATTTCTTGAATGAAAGGATGACACATATTTCCTGTAGAGGCCTAAAAACATCTTTCTGCTTACGAGGTGTGAATTTTTATGGATGCGATAGAAACAGAGTCCCACGGTACGTTAGACATACCAACAAATACGCCGCAAAAACGGAAAAGGCTGGGAACCACTGCACTTAAGTAACGAGTTGTGGAATTCTAGAAGTAACGTTTCATCACTATAGAATATCACTAATTGCACCAACTCTTCTCACCATTAAGACACCAACTGACCATCACAACACTTACCACCAACATTTATCACGAAATACACACTACATACTTATTACTTAAAAAAAAAAAAATCTTTTTGTCAATGTCTGCACGAGTGTACATACATAGCGTACGTTTATCAAGGCCATATGTTTAACTACATATGTACAATCAATTATATAAAATGAATGTGTGCAAACAAGTATATGTTTAGTTACATGCATAAGAGGGAAAGACATGTACCTTTGATACAACACAATTGAAGAAATACGAAATAAAATTCCTTGCACAAAACACGCGAGCAACGAAAGTGATACGGCTAGACGAAACAGAAAGCATTATGCCCCAGTTTCATAAATACCCCATTAACAGCAGTAGCCAACTTGAACGACTGACCGATATTTTTTTTATTTCATCGAGAAATCTTCGATACGTTAATTTAGGACAAATGGATCGTGCACATTTCTCACTATTGCTCGCATTATTCTCTCTCTATTCTTTAACTGTGTCTTGTTCCATACTTCCTCCCTGATTGCGTGACAAATCCTGTGGACTTGCGAGACACTCGATTACACAATCAAGGGAACAGATTTGTGTCAGATTAAAAAGAAGTCAAAATATTGATAAATCCCAGTTCGTGACCAACCTCAACTTGCGCCTTCTCAGAAAACAATTATTCCTCAGATATCTAAGAACATGCAGTACAATATACAGAACTGAATGTGTTAGACGAGTTGGTGGCAGAAAAGTAAGTCAATAAGAAACCTTATTTGTTTGTTTGTTAGCTTCAAAGAGATTAAGCGTTCTCCTTTAAAACAGTGCAGATTTAAATAGCAATACCAGGACGACTCTGCATTCTCGCGATTCAAATATGACTGTAGGGAAACTGGAAACAACTTTCATAAATGGTAGTAAATATAATGGAACTATAACATCGTTTAGTATGAACTGCAGTTTCTGTTAATGCCTTTTCCGTTTCAAGTTGTTTGTATGGGCGTTTCAAATGTACTATTCCTTACGCTCGTCCCTATACGGGAAAGCCCTTATCATCATTATTTCTGCACTAATCTCTCACGATCACAAAAACTTGACTAAAGGTATTGACAGCCTTCAGTTAGATCAATAAAAAACTGGAAGTCTAGATAGCCTTCACAATAATAATAATAATAATAATAATAATAAATAAAAACAAGAAATTATTATAAACATTTCACATCGTATGAAACGTACAGAATCATGATACACAGAATGAATGCACCAGACCTCTCTAATAGACGCCAAAATTCACTCAAGGTACGGTTGCTACCTGGATAGTACCATGATATGATAAGACCTTGAATAGGACCCGTTCGCTACTGCACTCATTTGTTCTCATGCGGCTCCAGGAAATGAAAGATGTGTTGTAGCCTTAAAGCGCAGTAAAGGCCAATGTAACTGGAAGCAGAGCTGGAGCGGGTCAATCGGGTAAATTTTTGAACTGGATCATCGTGTGTATGCTTGGAACCCGGTCGGACCAGATTTCGACCCAGAGGGAAAAGCAAAGAATTAATTCTGTTCTTTTTATATACAATGTAGTGTTTCTTTCAGGGGTGACAGTGGGTGTTACCCTCAGAACATGTATAAATACAACGCCAACAAGTTCCTAACAATAATACTACTAGCATATGAAGAGAGTCTCATATCCCCGGAAAGAACAAAAATACCACCAGATGTGTGCAAATGAAAGGGAATTTTGAAAGAATTTTGGGTTTGAAGTAAAATATTTTAAAGCTCTAAAAATTAAGTTCCACTTCTCAAGGATTCTCACAAAATATACTGATTGACTAAAACCACATGAAACACCGGGTCAAGATCGGGACACAACATCAGTTGGGTCAAGACCGGGTTCAGAGTCATTCGGATCAAGTTTCAGGGTGGGTCGACGGGTCACCTGGAAGAGGAAACTACAGAATAACCCCGGAAATCCGAACTAGTTGGGATTAAGTTTTGTTCGGATTCCGGAAAATTCAGATGATCAGAGAACCTTTAAAATATGCTGTAAATGTACCAGATCATCATTCATTTTCATTAATACTCTGTATAACCCTCGTAATCCGAATTTCACGATCAATCTCCGCTCGGAGGTGTTCGGATTAACCAAAATTTTGGATTATCGGCATTATACTATACCTTGAAGTGGGTCCTCTTGTATTTTAAAAATGATCGAAGTAACGTGTTGTATAAACTTGAGTCTCATTATGTTTTGGAACACGCTGAGTCCCCCTTGGTTTAGTGGTTAACGACGCAGACGTGGTTTCGACACTGGAGAGGTACCGAAGTTCGAGTCCTCCAGTAGGCGATCCAAAGGACTGTCACGGTTTTCGTTAATTTAACCACGTTGATGCAGGGAAGGTGTACCTGACGCCTTTCTCAGCAGTGCTCGCTGAGCCCTGAGGGGTGCCATCTCTCGGCCATGTGACTGGCATTGGCCATAGTTGTTTGTCCACCCCCACAAAATGAAAATTAAATTACATCAAATTTTGGAACATAACTCGTAATTCTGTGATATGTAAATGTCACATGAAAAAGGCAATGCGTTAACCGTAACAAAACAAGTGTTCTCTATTAACGGGAGTCACGGAAGAGATGGAAAAGAAGTGGGTTGGCTGATTTCAACCAAAAAATATATAAATACTGCCAAAAATAGTGTGAAGTTCATGGTGATGATTCCACATATTAAACTTCGCTTAAATATATTGATAGAAGTTGGCAATATTTATCGACGGTATCCAGTGATGTACACAGGGGTTAGGTCCTGAAGGTCCAGACCCCCCTCCGACCCCTTCCCCTGCTATAATTTTACGCGAAATTTCCTGTATAATTTACACTCATACTGAATGTGGACCCTCTCCTCTGGGTACGTACCTGACTGCATCCGTAGCTTATCACAGCAACATTAGCTTGGATTCGATTTCTTAGTTTTAATTTTCCTGAATCATATCTACATACTAAATTTGTAATTTTAAAATTCCATTATTTGTATAAACGTCTCTTTTGGCGTACTGCGTCCCGGGTTTGAGTTGAGGTGGAGGACAATTTCTGCCGGATTCCACTTTAAGCTGTAGGTCCCGTCTTTCATAACCCTGCTTATGCATCAGGACATTAAGGAGAAATAAAGTTATTTCTATCCATATGTAATATAAATAAATAAAGCAAAGTATTTTTTTAAAAAAAGGGTTTAAACCAAATAAACCTTTTTTTTTTATTATTATTATTTTAACATGGTTTTCGCTAACCCTGAAAAGAACAATACTCGCTTGGACACTAACAGCAATTTTACGCGCTATGAGAAAAATACATCGTTTTACCATTTACTTCAAACTTTTTACTTTTTAATTTCATGTGTAAACATCAATAAATTCAACGGAATGCAACTGATTTCATTTATGGCCTTTAGGCATCTTTCGTTCAGTTAAGGATACGACAGAGGAGGAGATGTAGCCAAGAAGTCTACCTGGGATTTAAAGATACCGTAACTAGCTTGGTGTGGCTGAGGAAACACGTAGCGGTAAGTCAGGATGGGTGGCAGTTCAGACGTCTCTTTCTACATATCATAAAAGATGCATCAATTAGCAATAACCCCTTCACATACCCTAATTATTTTGTTGAAGTTAAACCAACAGCAGCTACTGAATTCACTAACGTGCAGGCCTCAGTGTTCGATTTGTCACGGGGGATGGTTGGAATTTCTCATTCTCTGCAGAAAACTTCCCTAGTTCCGTTTTCAGAAATTACTACCTGAGAAATTCTTCTCCCTCTCTGGTACGCCTAATCCCTAATATTTTCCACATGATCCGAAAAAACAACAACATAGGAATGAAAAAAAAACGAAATACGAACTGACTTTATTTATGGCTTTTAGGAATCTATAGCTCAGTGCTGATATGTCGTTCCTCTGTAAAATCTTTATGTCGACCCGCTAGCAGCTGTGACATTTTATCTGAAAATAATGACACTGCACAGGAATAGAGCAAAAATCCTCAAGTGATTAATGAACAGAAAGCGATTACTAACCAACAACAAACTTTCAAATGGCTGAAACCGTAAATGCCCATCATACAATCAAATGTCGACAGCTATTTATAGACACACGCTCATTCACGTATGTAGAAAGCAGGTTACACTGCTACTGTTGGCTCTAGACCAGGAAAATTAAAAAAAAAAAAAAAAAATGAATCAAATAGAATTTGATTTGATTTACAATAAAAATATTTCAAACTTTGTTTTGGTTTCATTTGTACACTCCAATGAGTGTTATGAGTAACGTAAATCGATTTATTGAAGAACCACTTCTAGCCTTCGGAGCTGAATTTGAACTTTTGAGTAACTCATACTCGTTCGATCAGCGTACATAACATTTCATTTGTAATGTACTACAAGTGAAATACCTTTTTAAGGATCCACAGTGCACACCTGTTTCTGGGAGTGGGGGTCAATAACCAAGTTACATCAGCCTAAACATTGGTAATCAACTACAAAACATTTACAAAGTTCGGTCTGTTTCCATTATAATGGAGATTGAAGTCTTGCCAAATGATCTACATTAGATATTAGTGAAAACCGACACCATCGCTCTGCATCTGTTATTTGAACTGTAGCTTTGTATCTTTTAGTTAAGTGACGATCTTTACAGGGTTCTACCAGACAGGATATCCCCAACCCCAAGGTCTAGTGGTTACGGTCAAGAACTGCGGATCGACCCAAAGATTAGAGTCCAGCTGCTGACCACCAACACCAGGTTTTCCTAAGTATCGCAAGGAAAATGTCGGGTTAGTGCCTTGACTCGCTCCCTTTATACAGCTGCCTGTCCAATGTAAATAATTAAACTAAAGGTAACAGTTTTTTATATTTCCGCGTCTAAATTTTTCCGATTGTTGTTGAGCGAGTTTTTAAACCTAACGGTAGGTGACACTGCTGTTTACTAACAATCCGCTCCCTAGTGACAACTAGAGGAACTTACTGCAACTGGTCGGATCATGCTACATATTTGCAGCTTGCTTATTATTTTCTCTCAACGATGATTTTTTTTTCTTTTTTTTAATTGTAAGAGGTCTTGTTAATGGTACTATAGGCTTGCAGACTTGACTTCCGAGACGATGAAGAATCTTCAGAAGACCTCTACCTTTTGCCCTTGTACCCAAAAGTCTATATCGTTGTATTGTTGAAAATTGTTCATATCTTACACTTGCTTACAACAATGGTAAAGTTGAAATGTCACAATGTAACATCTTGTGACATTCCCACCATAAATTAAGTTGTTATTCGCTCATGGAGAGTCGATAATACATAATGTTAACGTGTAACACATATTCAGTTATTGATTCACAACAATTGTATATATACAACATATGACCTTGAGAATGAGTATAGGATAAGCAAAGATAAAAGTGAAACTGTTTTAAACGAACGTTATTTTCTTACTAGATGCCTATAGATGTTAATCTTGTTAGTTCGCAAGAAGTTCCATAATATGTATCCCGTCTGGGGGTTAGGTTCATTGATTAACATGTGAATTGTTAATGGTAGAAGGCCTCTACAAAGATCTCAGAATAAAATATGGAACATTTAAACTTAGCACACAACAAATATAATTTTCCGATTTAAAAAATGTGCAAGAATATCCATAGCTAATACGTATATTAGCTGATATTGCTTGAAATTTGAACAAAACTATTAGTGCCCATTAGCAATGGAGCTAACATAGTTTTTTTTTTTATGATTTTTTTATAAGATGTTATTTAAATGAGCTTATTCATATTTAATTAACTGCCGAAATGTCATTTCAGGAACAGTCAAGATAGGGCCTATCTAGCATACCTGCTGAAACTCTGCAGGAAATAAAAGAAAAAGTACGACACATTATACCAGTGCATTTGTCAATA
>JAGDQP010055986.1:0-13025 GCA_022664845.1 Lepisma saccharinum
CGTGTTAACGAAACTCAATTATTACACATATATGCGAGTATTACGTAGAAATGACTAATCAAATTTTAGCGAAACTTCACATTACGATATGTGGAAGTCAGTAATGTTGAAACATTTATCGTTTCCTTGGTAACGTTACTCACTTATAACTAGACCACGAATTTTTAGGTTCTATAAATTATCTTTTAGGTACCTAAAGTAGGCATTTTGAAATCTCAAATTAGGCATTAAAAATAAAAATAGGCACTTAAAATAAAATATAAGAGTTATATATATTTTTAACAGTGTTTATTTTTTTTAAGTAATGAAAATCTTTATAAAACTAAAATGCACAGAAATGAACGCACTCCAACCAAGTGATTATACAACTCATGAATAAATAAATGTCTAAATTCCAATTGTCTACTACTTTATTATAGCTGTACCTACGTTTTTTTAAGGTTTCGGAAGCTAATCAGAAAGGTACACTATCAATGTAGGAAGAGGTGTTTTGATACTGTTGGTTACACCCATTATCACTTGGACTGCCTCTTATTAAAATATTAGGTAGGACTGTTGTTCTTACCTTGTACTGATGTGTGTCTTTCTAACTTACATACACACTCGAAATTCACAACACACACCGAGAGGTCATAGCTTAGTTACTCGAGCGTTGGTTTAGAATTTTGAAAGTCCTGGGAATGATTCCAGCGACCGCCCATCCTGACAGCTTTTCCAGGATTTTCCTTAGTCGCACCAGGCAAATACTGGGATGGTACCTACTAATTAGGCCCCGTCCGGCTACCTTCCAACATCCTCTCTCCTAGCCTATTCTGGTCTGAATCTGAGATGCCTAAAGCGCTAACTGCGGGAAAGAGGGCGGAGTGCGTCTGGGTGTGAAATTTACGTAAAATGCAAGTTGCGCTAAAATTACATTAATTTTACTAAAAAAATCTTAATTTCAGGGAAAAGAGGAGTTTTTGTGGCCCACAGCACTGTTGTGTTGTTTATTGTGTAAAATAAGCAGAAATCGGCAGTAATGTTGAGATAGGAATTTTTAGGCATTATAAAAATTTTGAATTGTAGTCTAATTTCTAATGAAACATACATAGGCCTATACAAATTTATTTTCAACTAAGTACTAAGGACAAAATTAGGTTTTTACCAAAATATTTACGACCTACTTTTAACACAGACATTCGACTATTACATAGGAATAACTGATCCGAATGTAGTCGTATTTCACATATCAAGTTATGGAAATAACCTTAAGGTTTTAGCTGTATTAGAATGTTAAATCATTTACCGTTTCCAAGGTAACTGGGCTAAATTATTAAACACATATTTGACTATTACACAGGAATGACTGACCCGATTACAGCCAAATTTCACATAACTATTTAAGGGAGTTCCCTTAACCTTTCAGTCGCATTAGAATGTTAACGCGTTTACCGCTTCTATGGTACTGATATTCAAACTCATAGATACTCCTCTGGCAGATATGTTAAGCGAAACTTTGCAACATTCTCGAGGGTAGATCTATTAACACTTATGAAACGTTATCGAGGTAATGTTAAACAAATACCTTTTTCATGGTAAGGAGACGTTTCTTAGGAGCTATGTTCGAGCGCCATATTTGAACGTTTAAACCAATCACCTTGAAACTGGTTATGATTATCTAGGAATAAAACGTAAATTTCTCAATTAGAATAGAATGGCAGACTTCTTCCCGTTTCTATGGTAACAAGGCTAATTTTCTATCACATATTTGTGCATCAAGTGAGAACTACTGAATCAAATCCAATGAAATACGTTGGAATAACTTTTGCAGGTATCAATATTTGCCTACAACATGATGAAGTTTTAAACGATACATTCAGTTTTGACTTCCTCGGCAAGGTACTGAATGAACTTCTTGCAAAATATTTTGTTAAATGCCAAGTAATTGCTAAGCTCAGCTTTGTAGACATCGTCGAATATGAACGCGGCTTAGTTTACAATATTTCTTGTTATAGTAAAATATGTTAGCTCCACATGCAGTTTCTACGATTGATTCCATTACGTAATGAGCTGGTGACTTTCTAAAACGAGACCTAACGTTTTTGTTTGTAAATTGTGCTCCCAATTACTTCATTTAATGAACTCAAAGAGGACTCCTATTTATATGAGTCCTATCAGATCAGTTTGGCAAAAAAGAGTATTTGTATCTGTTTGTTTAAAAAAAATAAAAAGAATATCTTTTGTAAGTTTTCTAAAAGTAAGCAATTAAAAGAGACATGCTTTTGAAGGGTTTCGCAATGTTTCAATAAGATTAGGCAACTTCGAAGCTAACTAATTTAGATCCTTCAGTAACTATACAAAAAGCCAAGGACAGATATAATGATGAAGTCACCAATCTGGAGAATATGTACTACCTACAATGAAGTTTGTAAAACTTGTATCGAATTGGATATATGTGATGTCTTGCTATTGTAATAAAAAATTGTTTGTAAATGAGCACTGTAAATATCAACACTCTAATTGTGCTATAAAGTCTGTCGTGTCAACAATAAATAAATAAATAAACTTTCCCATTCTGAGTGATAGCCTTCTATAACGTAAGAATGATAACTAATGTACCATATGCACATAATGGAAGGCATGAGTAAAGAATGGATATTATTGTTACTTTGTTTATTTTTTACACATCAATAATAACAAACTTACGAGCAAACTGTATAAAAGTTTATATAGAGTTTTTAACATATCCTTCAGATGATCACCGTGGCTCAGTTGATAGTGATATTACCTTCGTATTCACATAAGATCTTGGGTTTGAACGCAGCCGACCATCCTGATAGTTCTTTCTTTAATCACACCAAGTTAATGCTGAAATAATGTCTAAAGCTGATAAATAGTGCCACAGTTAGTCAAAACATTTTACTTCACCCTCTCTCTCTCTCTCTCTCTCTCTCTCTCTCTTTCTCTCTCTATCGGCAAAATGGCGTATCCTTAACACAAGTCCCGCTCCTGTCTGCTGTGTCCATTTTCTCTCCTACCATGTGAAAATGATTTTGCGAAACGCAATCGCTTTTCTTTTGTCTTTGTGAAGTTTTTGTACACCTGTCTTGGTAATCTAATATGTAAGTACCTTTTTCCCCCACCTTTTTTACCATCTTATATATATATATATATATGGATCAGTGATCATATTTGATGATTACCAAAATGATAAAAGGTTCTCTTTTGTTTTGACTGCTTTAAAACTAAGATTTTTCTGTTGTAGGAAATATAACTTCTGGCGTTATATTTGAAGAAACCAATGAAACAAATTCATGAGTAGAAAATATATTATTTATTATTATTAAAGGCGTTTGAATTAAAAAAGAAAACAAATTTCAAAACTATGTAGGAATGTTAACTGAAAATAGAATGTGTTGAAGTGAATACACAACAATTTCAAACAATGGAATGAAAAGCAATTATTCTCCACATCTAGAAGTAGTACACATGAAGTATATCTTTTATCAAGTAGGTCACTCCTTAGAAGAATCGATTCCACGTAAATTCATTCACATTAGTCGTTGATTACTTTTCTTCCGTAGCAAATTTCATATTAAAATATGTTTTATGTTTTATTACCTTGTAACGTTGGTACTTGTTTTGCTGGTGGACAACTCATCCCCTTGCATGGTCATAATTATTAGTACCACAAGTAGTAGTAGTAGTAGTAGCAGAAGAAGAAGAAGAAGAAGAGGAAGAACTAGTAGAACAAGAAGTTGTACTCGTAATACTATTACTTAAAGTATTAATACTCGTAGTACTAGAAAGAAACGTAGAATAGTAGTAGTCAATAGGAAAGAGAAATAATAGAACAACTTTAGCTTTTCAGGTAATGGTGACAGCCTATTTCCATAAATAGATTGTTAGAAAACACAGCCAACCGTGTACAACGTCATTCAATTTCAAGAAATAATAATTTTGTTCAATAAAAACATTGTTCACAAATAATCTTATCTCTTATGTCAGTCTATAAATCACCTTCGGTCACCAGAAAGCTATTCAACTAAATATTTTAACTCAACTGTGTGTTCATGCTACAATGAAAAAATCTCACCCATAAGGAATCATTCATTCTGGGTCTAAAGTATTACAAGTTGTTTTACGTTTGCGATACCTTAAATAGAATCTTCTTACTATGTTACTTGATCGAATATTTCTTGTTACCTTTTCAGAAGTTCTACTCCTGGTTTTTATATTTTGCTACCGTCAAAAGAGAACGGTAGCAACTACTCTTTCAATCATTCCTTCGTTACAGGACATAGAAAGAATGACATTTTCAGCTCCTGTCCACGTCAACAAAAGAGATGCTGGTAATCTACTTAATCCAAACATATTCATTTTTAGTCATCCCAACTATGAATGATTAGCCAATCAACCACGCCAACAAGACTGCATTAATTTGGTAAGCTATTTCAAGTAATTCGTCGTATGTGCGATCTGATAATTCTTAAATCTGTAATCGCTGCAAGAGGGTTAAATTTGCTTCAAGGAAACGTTTTTGAATTATTCAGCACAGAATTAAAAATTGTTCAACGTATGCAAAATTGTTCAACAGAAACCTCCATTAGCAGTTGGTCAAGTAAACGCAAGTTTCTCTTCGTGCTTTACACTGTGAATAGCATAAATCGAATGCATCCAGGCTTATTAATTTACCTTGTTGGAAAACGTTCATTCTGTTGGAAGAGTTCAGTCACTTATCTCTTTAACGTGTTGTTAATACTATTGACTCCTTGTAATGTTCTCTTGCCGATTAGGAATTCTAATACGCTTCATACATTTTTCTTTTTTGTGACGTTAGTGTTTGTCTTGGTGGTAGGTTCGATGTTCACTTTCATCTGGGCCATCAGCTATTAGTAGTGGCTACGTAGTAATAGCAGCAGCAGGGAATCCAGTAGATGTAAAGGCAGGGAAAAAAGAAAAAATAGTAGTAGTAGTAGTAGAAGAAGAAAAAGAAGAAGAAGAAGACATTTGCCTACTATTACTGTTAACTAACTAGCAATAGCAGCCTAAGTAGTACCGGAAGAGAAAGAAGACGTAAGAAGTAGAAAAAGTAATAGAAATTATACCCCTGGTAGATGTAGTAGTAGAGAGAAGAGAACAGTAGAAGATTTAAAAGAGTAAGAAGAAGTAATAAGAGAAATTTGAAGAAGTATTAGAAGAAGTAGCAGTCTATCTATATCACGATAGGAAATAAAATATATCAACCAATCAGCTACTACAATCAGCCTTCCTCTATCGTGTTTGGAAAATAGTTCGTAACAATCTCCTGCTGGTTCTTAGTTCATGATTATAAAAAAATAAGAGTGATCGCTGAGAAAAGTAATACGTTGCTGGAAGAAAATTCCTTCAATCCCATTTATGAACACTTGAAGTCCAGAACTTGCAACAGAAGAGGGTACAGGTTCTGCAACAATCACTAGTTCTACACGTGGATGTTATTGTAGAAGTTGGCACCGTTGACCTAGTTCATTTGCCTATCGAACTGTTCCTCAGTTCTTCTGGAACTCTTCGAGCTTTTCGATGCATAACATTTGTACCAAAAGAGCAAAACCATTACATGAAGTCGATCTGAAATGGCATAAAAAAAAAAATGGATTATAAGACAGAGTCGATCATAATTTATTTTCCTAAAAAGAAATTGTTTAATTAAATTTATAGTTTGAAAGTTGAACAAACATGTATGGTCTAACCGTATCACAGAGTTTAGGGTGAACTTCTTGGCGATAGCTCTTCGGGAGGGAGAAGAGGGTGTAGGTAGTAGCCACTGTCTTATTCTAAGCAGCATGGTGAAACAAAAACCACAGAAAGCGTTAATCAAAGCAGTCGAACCTCTATGTCTCCGCAGTGCTGATGCGAAGCCCTCGCAGTGTTTCACGAGAAGCGAGAAGGGAAATGGGTCGTTCTCGCTCACGCTTCGCAATGTGAGGCGAGAATGAAGTCTGTAGGCGCCTGAAGGAGCTAGTTACTCGGTCTTGCAAGATTCATGATCTCCCCTGAGAGTCTCTCATTCGCCTCGCATTATCATGATTGCTTTATGAACATCGTATTTCTAGAAGCCACTGAAACTTTTGTGGATAACTTAATTTAAATAAATTGGACTGTTAATAAGAACGAAAAAAATAAAAAATAAATACTAGGTAACTCTAACTATCATGAATAGCAAGAAAACAAAGAACAACAGAAAACTGGATGGAGAACAAGTGAAGCAACCATAAAAATGCTACAAAATAATGGAAGAAACAGTGACTATAATGTTACGTACCGTTTATTAGTATATCCACTTGGTTACAAATAAAAGTCACTTATTCATCACAAACTATTCAATATTATGTTATAGCTGTACTATTCTGGTGAAAGGAGGAGCTTCACTATCCTGATGGTTATGCAATTTTAACAACACCAATAAACTAACCAAGTAAAGCTATTTGGCCAACTTGCTACTAGTAGTGCTATGCTGAGATGTTGTCTGCTAATTGGCTTTATGTAGATATTTGCTTTCCCTTTTGTTTAATGTTATGTTAGAGAGATAAGACATTGAAGGGACAGAAGAGAGTACAGAAATGGTGGTCATCATTAACTTTTATTAGGCGACTTTAATAAAGTAGCACATGCTCCAGCTGTGTTTCCCAACCTGGGGTGCGGGGTCCGCGAAAAGGATATAAAGGGGCCGGAATAGTTTCACGTATTACGAGAATTTACTTCCAGATATTATTCAGATTTCCTTTTATAAAATGATTTAACAACAGGACAGTGTTTTTCACGAAAGCCAAATTAATATCGAACTCAATAAACCCAAGGAACTTAAATACATAATGTAAATTAAAAATATCTAATGGTCTGATATGACCATCTAACCTCAAGTTGGATTTCCACTAGACGCTTCAACTAAAAAGAAATGAGACTGCTAAATTGCAGTTAGATGAAAGTACTGATATTTAGGGAAATGCAAATTTGGTAGCTTTTGTTCGATATGAACACAATAAACAAGGTTCATTAGGATTTTTTTGCTTTGCAAAACACTATCGTTACCTACAACTGCAGATACATCGTTTAACATTCTTAATAATTTGACCCTTGAAAATAATGTCGGATGGACTAAATGTGCTGGGATTAGGCAGTACAGATGGTGCTCCGGCAATGGCAGACAAACAAAAAAGCCTCTTTGCACGTGTTAATAGTTAACTTTATTAAGACTCGTCCTCTTAACTACAGGATTTTCACTGTAATGTGCTACGAGACGGACAGTGATTATGAACATTTATTTTTACATTCTGAAGTACGCTGGTTATCTCTTGAAAAAGTTCTGACTCGCGTCTTCGAACTGCGTGATTAGGTGAGACTTCTTCTGGTTGATTCAAAATTGTAATCAAAACTAAGTGAATTTACTTGGTTTTCGACACTTACTTCATTGTCAGATACTTTTTCGTTTCTGAATACTTTAAATTCAAGCCTTCAAGGTTCCAGAGACACTGCATTTTTAGTGCACGACAAAATTGAGGCCACAATTTTAAAATTAAAAGTTTGAGTTCGCTGAATTGACAATAAAAGTATGATTCCTTTCCCATGCTGAACGACTTTCTGTCGAAAAGTAGGACAGAACTTCTAATAAAGATTGTGAGAACATGAAGGAGCATTTGCTTCCTTTGGGTTCCCAGTTGAGAGCTTATTTTCCGGTTTCATAAGAGAAAAGCAATTGACTCATGAACCTGTTTCTAAACAAAGAAAATAATGTGTCACTAAATGGAAAAGGCCAGCTTAATGAGTTTTTCTCCGATTCCGCCTTGAAGATGATGTTTTCCAGTTTGTGTTGGCTGGACTTTTGGTTACATACGTGGCCTTTGTATTCTGATGTTTTGAGAAAGGCAATTTCACATCTGATGCCTTTTGCACTTACTTACTTGAACGAGCAAACATTTTCTGCACTTGTTTATATGAAAAATAAGTACAGAAACAGATTTGATATAGAACCAAGGCCTTACTTCATGAACAATCTTCACTCTGCACTTTTACTTTGCAGAAATTTAAGAGTGCAGAATAAATGTGTTTTAAGAATATTTCTACAAAGTTTCCAAAGTGAAGTGTTGAAAATATTTTCTTGAAACACACTTTTGAAATGCTTGTAAAAATATGCATAAAACACATTAATTTTGCACTCTTAAATTTTGCAAAGCGAAAAGTGCCGAGTGAAGAGTGTTCATGAAATAGGACCCAGATCTGCGCCTGAAAGTCTTTACTTTGGAGTCAGATACGAAAAAGTTCAAAGCCGCAAAACAACATTAAACATCACATTGAAAAAATTGTTTGTTTTTATTATTATTACTATTAATTCCCGACTTTCAGTATTGTTAACAAGCAAACAATATTTAATTGCACTCTTATGTATAGAAATGGTATGTCTTTTTTATTTTAAGAATTAAGAAGAGGCTACAGATAACGCAAAAAGATCTATTGATACTGTATGTATAATGTTTTCTTTGGTTGTAGGACCAAGTCGCAAAGAAACTAGTAAGAAATCAAGGGGTCCGCAACCTCCAAAAGTTTGGGAAAGACTGAGAACACAATTACTATATTGTCACAGCCCACAGGTGATCTTTCCGTTTATTTAGTTGTCTCGTGTTTTCCAAATTTAAAAGCAATTTTGAAATATTTTCCCTCCTTTTTCTGTAAGCCAATTTTATTAGTTGAAAACAAGGAAACAAGTAGGGAACAAATGCTGTTTTCCTTACTTTACCATTACTAAGGCTTGTGTTAATGGCTGTAAACAAGTTGTAATTGTCCTCATGTCTGGTTCACAAAATTCTAAGGACCAACCAGAAACAAGTCTAGGTGTATACGAGTTTCTCCAATATTAACTTAAACGTATATAAAGCTAAAAGCTTTTTTTTATGTTTCTCAGACTTCCCAAAATGTCAAATATTTACCCAATTAGGACAATTTGGGAAATTTATTTTCTTATTCATGACTCTTTAGCTTTTATTTGGTACCTACAATGAATTTTACAGTATAAACAAAAGGTCAAACTTTGCAGTTCTGAACTAGCATCTAGGATTTCCGATGAATCAAGGGACACAAGAATCATCTCCTTTTTGAAGCAGTAGATCTGCGTCCACATTCAGCGAGAGAACTCGTATGAGAAAAGATATTTTTTGTTTTTAAAAATTATTAAATTATATGCTGGAGGAAGTAAAACACAATATGAAACAATAGTCTTTAATATTACAAATATATTATTTTTTAAGATGTAAAAGTAAGATGTAAAAAAAAAAATAGAACCATACTTACAAGCTAATCCAGTGATTATATAGTCTGTATCCATGTAGATTACAACAATAAGTTTAAACAGAGGCACGAAGACATGTAATTCATTGTTACATTATTGAATCCTATAATTTTCTTATTTCAATAATTAACTTAACAAAATATTTCGTTCAATCAAAGAAACTTCTTCGAACAACACAAATCAGGAGAAAACCATTTCAATAAAACTAAATCAAAACTATATTTTGTATAGTTTTGAGGAACTTCATTGAGTAACATCAAAAGCAGAAAAGCGATTCAGTTAAAGAATTAAATGCCACATCACATAATTAATGTGCATAGTGCGGTCAGTGATATATTAATAAAACGAGCAAGGGTGTTTTTTTTTTGTTTTTTTGTTTTTTTTACAATGAGAACAAACCACCATAACAAATTGAAAAGAATAAAATGATTATAGAACGAATTTAGAACATATTGAAGAAATATGTTCCCTACAAAATCGATCCAAATAAGTCAGTTTGGTGCTAAGTGCAACTGGTAGTCATAAATTTCTTACATTGTTGTGCAGTCACCATTAATACAACAATGACAATGACAATAGGGTTAATGACTTAAATGATTAATGATTTTAACAAGATAGCTCAGTAGTTATGGGAATACTTACTATTTAGTTTAAGTCATATGGGATTAGTGACTTTCAATGCTTCAGAATGGCAAAATTTCATTTTTCAACGTTAGATAAAATAATATGAATCCCACAGTAAAATATGATTGTCACATTTTTTGTTCCGACGTCCAAGTCGGGTCCTTTGTAACAAGTTTATCTACCGATTGCTCCTAAATCCATTTTTAATTACCTTCTTGTGTTAGCATTTGGTTTCCTTTCAATTTCTTACTAAGTTTAATTCTACTGTCTCTGATGTCCTGTTTCAACACTAATTTCAATTCAGTCCTGTAACATCCAATTTTTCCGTATAGAATGTCGTAACCAGCTCGGTTTCCTTTTCTTTAATTTTTTCTCGTGTACTGTCATTAATATCCTTGAAAATGTAGATTGAGTGGATTGGGGATACCCAACATACACACACACACCTGTATATATATATATATATATATATATATATATATATATATATATGTGTGTGTGTGTGTAATGGTAAAACACGTAGAAAAAAGGACACGTAGATTCTTGAGACAGGTGTAGAATAACATCACAAACTCAATAGAAAAGCTGTACGTTTCGCAAAAGCGTTTGCAACTGGTAGGAGACAAAATGAACAGAGCGGACAGGTGCCGGACTAGTGTTAAGGAAACGCCATATTATCAAGAGATGCTGGGTGACAGTATGGCCAGGTTATGGAGGAGGGAAAATTACTAGATGGATCAGAGAAAACACCAAACGGAGAAGAAAGTGCGAGGGTTACTAGAAGCATGTAAGGGTCTTCCTGAAGGAATAAGAGGGTTAAGAATCAGAGGGGAGGGCGAAATAGTAATAATAATAGTCTGAAAATATTTCTGCAAAACCTCAGCTGCACCTTCCCCGTCAAGTTCACCTGACCCTTCTCGAGAGAACACATAACTTTCCTTGATTTGGATATCTGGGTCAAGAACAATCGACTTGAGACAGACATTCACATCAAAACCTACCAACACTATTCAGTATCTCCATTTCAATAGCTCCCATCCATACCATACCAAACGCTCTCTTCCATACGCTCTTAATGTCCAGGCTTCCAGCATCTGTTCCTCTGATGACGTGCTCTCTTAAGCTCTCATTGACCGTGAATATCCCAAACACCTCTTCCGTAAACAACTGGATCGTGCCCGTAATCACCCCAACTCCAACCGACCTCCCCGCGAAGCTCCCTTCTTCTCACCAATCTTCTCACCCAGTACCACCCAAGCTTTCAGGTCCTCCAAAAAACTCCTCAAACTGGCACACCCCATACTCACTGCGTCCATTGAAACTGAAAGAATTTTCCCGCAGTTCCCCAAAATTATCTACCGCAGACCTCCGATTCTCAACACGATTCTCATCAGAGTTTGACCAATTCCGCCACCTGCCCCAAACCTTGCAAGTGCAATAGACCCAGCTCCAAAACTTGTCCCATCTTTGATCCCAGTCTTTCCTTCGTACATCCTGTAACTCACAAGACGTAAGCTTTCAGAAACTTCGGTTGTTGCATATCTTCCAACTTCGTTTATCTCCTACTCTTTAACCTATGTTCCGCCTTCGACGTTTGCGAAACCCAAACTCCTGTAACGTTCCGCATCAAGAACGATCGCTACTCGTCCAAATCTCAATTCCGCACCTCCCCATACCTGAACACATTTCTTATCAAGGCTGCACATTTGACGAAACCTTTCGATTCAGAAACCTGAAAGTCCTGAACTCTGACTCATTTGCCACAATTAGAAAGAGATGGTTGCAGACGTACATTTTTTTATCCTTTCCTGTAAGTAGGCTGCAAGAGAAAATGTTTCTGCATTACAGGATACTTCGTTCACAAATGCAAAGACATGTGTAAAAGCCGGTCGGGTAGCTGTGCGGTCTACAGCGATAGGCCAACGAATCGAGGTTCCTGAGTTGGACCCCAGGCAGGGGCATAGGGGTGGGTTTTAATAGCTAAAGGGCGAATCGTGACGGACCGAAGTCCAAAGTTACGAGACTGGACCATATAAAAATAAAATTTACCAAGCATGTGTAAAATTTAAGGTGAATTTTTGTTCTGATCTAAAATCAGAGTATATCAATAGCTTGTAACAATCAGAGTACTTTGATAATGCTGATAAAAGAAAACATTTAGTGGAATCATTACCGATTGCTATATTCGACACTACTGTAATTTCTGGCAGAGGTCGTACACACATTATTAGCAGTGACGAAATCGAAAGGGGCGAGGCTCATGTTGAGATAAATTGGACCTATCTGTAGAGGTTGTGATCGAGGTAAGATGGCCCATGCTTCTCTCATAGAAAATCATTACAAATCTATGTGTGAAGTTACTGTAGGTATACGTGGATGGATTAATTAGCAATTATTGAATAATAATGTTTTGGTAAGAAACAAGAAATAATAATAAGTTAATATTTCACTTCGAAAATACACAAAAAGATGCCAGGTAGGCATGAACACTTATCTTAAACACATTTCCGGATTATCAAGCCAAAAGATATAGAATCTTGAACAATACATAAGAATATTTACTCCTCACTAAACCCGTTTCCTCGAAAGTTTTAAATGCATTAATAGTATTAATTTCCAAAAAACGTAGACCCGAATTCGAAATTCTTCATAATATTAATGATACAAAGCTGCTGATATATATAACCTTTCTTTTAAAAATGCGGGTTTAATGTCTGTCAATTGGCACAGGACTGGATTCATGCGTCTAAAAGCCCTAGGCCCATGACTTCCAGCGCCTTTGCTCCCTGCCTTTTACTTTCACACCTTCATATTATGAGAAATTACTCTTCTACGTCCACTGGCAAAATAATAATAATAATAATAATAATAATAATAATAATAATAATAAAATGTAGTTAAATACATGGTCCTAGTATGCGCAATTTTAATTAAATTACTGTAGGCCACATGTAGAAGACGTGTTAATTATCCTGAACAAGGAGGTAATACAAACTAGTTTTAATCATACAAAAACATTTGAAAGTAAATTAAATGCTCCTTCCCAAAAAGAAACACACACACACACACACACACACACACACACACACACACACACACA
>JAGDQP010055987.1:0-13025 GCA_022664845.1 Lepisma saccharinum
GTAATAGTAACCGAAATGAATATTAAAACATCAATTTTAATTTTATATATGGCCTTTAGACATCTAAGGCTCAGGCCGAGATAAGGAAGGGGAAAAAGTTGGGAAAGGCCTATGTTTAAGATGTCATTCCGGCATTTGCCTACGGTAACAGGAAAACCCTGGAGAAACGTTAGTCACGATAGTCGGCCGCAGGGATCCACGACTTCCCGAATGCTATGCTAAAGCTCTGGCACTGAGTTACGGCGGCTCGATATTAAAACACGAAAACAATAGACAGTTTTTATAAGAGTAGGAACTTGCACGACCTGTAATTTACAAATATTGATGATAATGTTTGCGGCAAAACTAACGAGCTCTACGTAACGATACTGGAGTCACTGCTTAGTGTCGAAAGATAGACGCCAGAGCAAATATTTAAACTCGTTCGTCCACTTCCAGTCTAATCCAATGTGGACCAAATGTTCAGTTCTAACTCAGTTTTATACGATTCTTATCGCTGTGCGGCTCGTTTTTTTATTTAGGTCTTAATTCCTGAGTTATTCATATAATAATAGTATACTGTACTCTGCATATAATAGGAAATACTGCAAATAATATTCATGTTTATTGCTAGAATTAAGACATAAATAAAAAACGGGCCGTACAGCAATATCAAGCGTATAAAACTGAAAACAGAAAATTTTGTCCATATTGGTTTAGACTGGAAGTGAACAAACGAGATCAAGTGTTTTCGCAGCTTCCTGGTTTCATATATTGATGCAATTTTCAATGGAAGCAGTCAGTCCAGTATTGCTTTTAGGTAGAGATCATTGGCGGCAACTTATGGTGACAGATTCTTACAAGAATTAAGAGTAGAACAAAATGTCAACAGTGTTTTGTTTCTTTCCTTCATTGTGAAAGAAGTACATTTCAAAATCCTTATCTCTTTCACATGCAGACCTTGGTTTTTTCTACTATTTCTTTTCTCTAGAATGAAATATTTTCTTTTGCTTGATTTTTTTCTGTGTGTTTCTTCAAAAGCGTGCTTAAAACAGGGTTAATATTATCTCTTTTTGTCCTTACACAGAGACACATGTAACTTTTCTCACATGCTGAGTATGACCTTGGGTTAAACATGACATTAAACAAATTCTTTAGTACCAAATTCATATAAACATTTAACAAACATGTAATTAGTTCCTGTAAATACTTTGTTGAGGATACATCATGGCTTCCACGTTAATTAGTCCAATTTTAAGTATTTTGATTGCAATAAAACCTTCTTCCGATTTGGGAGCTTCTCCTAACGTACAACTTCCAACTACGAACGAAACTTCCCTAATTCTGGAACAAGGACAAACAATTCAAATTATAGTTCGTAACTGTGTCGACACAAAGTGTGACAGTGCCGGGAAAGACATTTTAGTTGATATAACACGAAATGGAATACCAATACAACAAATTGCAAAGACTGTACCAAAACCAAGTGAAAGTGGTTATAATTTAAACGCACCGGTTTTGTCGGCTCCAAGTGATTCAAATTTAGCGCAACCTCAGTGTGGAAATACTAGTGTGGTTCATTTCCTGCGTGGTGAAAACCTCTGCAACCGGAACCAATCTAGTCAACAAGTCAAGAAACTTTCACAAACCAAAATAGGAGAATCACGAGAGAAATATCAAGACAGCATCGAATCGTCATCGGAAGAAAGCATCGAGTCGTCGTCAAAATCAGATGAATCCGAAGAAAAGAAGAAATTCAACGTCTTTTTTGACATTGGTAATTTGATTGATATATCTAATACTCGTCGCATAAATAAACGATATCCAAAAAATGAGGACAAGATTCCAATTAAAAAAGTCTTTGAATTGAGTCCTAGTGAAGAAGAATTGGACGAAGTGTTAAGTGCTTATTCCTTAGACGAAAGTGAGGAAAACAGTTCCATCGTAAAATTTGATGTAGATTTCGTTAATTCTGCGTTGCGTATTGTAGATAGTGTCTTGGGAAGTGACGAGAAAATAACGAGGGAAAATTCAAGTGATGAGAGTGAATTAAGTGGATCGGACGATTTAAGTGTAGCGGAAGTGGAAGAGGAAAAGGATGATGTAGAAAACAATAGTAAGTATGAAGATGAATGGAGTTCAGCAGAAATTAGTGGTAAGGACACACAAGATAGTTTCTTGGACAGTACGGATTCGATGAGAGACAATGGAACAAGTGACGAGAGTACAATATATAAATATAGTAACGAAAGTGAAGAGGAGGGAACAGTTGCTGAAAACAACATGAATACAAACTCTGGTCATGATATTGTGAAGGAAAGTGACAATATTTCAGGTGAGAAGAACACTGAAAGTGCTGAAAGTAATTCTTTTGGAGACGGGAGCTCAGTTGAAAACGATACTAACATAAAAGAAGATTCAAACGACGATGAAAAAGAAATCTTAGAAAATATTGATGAAGATGATGAAATAGTAACAAATAGAGATAGTACAGAAGAAGAAACAGGAGAACTGAATGACAAAAGCGTTTCAGAAAGCGATTCGGATGATGAAGATACAGTTAGTAGATTAGGTGATACAAGCGCAAGAGAAACTGAAAATGATGAGGAAAGAATGGGAAAATCGAACAATAGTAGTGAAGACGAGATGTCACTGAAAGATGACAGTGATAAAATACCAAGTATTTCTGTAGAAAATGAGGGAAACGTAAAAGACAGTTCTAGTGAGGAGAGTATGATTAATAGATCAAACATAGAAGAGAAGGATGTAAAAGACGAAGAAAGTGATAGTGAAGACGATGAACAACAAAGTTCCATAGGAGTTGACGATAAAACAGGAGATAGTGTTGAAACTCTTGACAATAGATCGAAAGATAATTCAAGTGATGAGATTATACCGAAGGAATGGGATGATACAAACAAAACCAAAGAAATAGAAACAGGAACTGAACAAGAGAGAGATTCAGAAAGTAGTGATGTAAACTTGGATGAAATAGTATTGACAGGGCTTCGCACAGGTCAGTTAGCAGTTAATTCTTTTGAACGCGAAGGGCATTTAAGTGACGAGAGAACTTATTTGGATGAGACAAGTTTAGAAGAAAGAATAGAAGAAAACTATAGTCCGTTAATAAGTGACATTATAAGATCGACAGCAATAGAAAACGATGGTGAAAATATTGAGTCAACTAGCAAAATATTAGAAGAGATATTGGAAAGTGGAAGTGGAAAGATAGAAGAACTAATCGTCGATGAAGGGATTGATAATGAAAGAATTTCGATCGGATCTTTTATGGACAAGAGTAAAGATGCTTTATTGTTGATTAGGGATTCTGAGATAATAGAGGAACCAAGTGAAAGTGAAAATAGTGAAGTGGAGATAGTAGTTACTAACAGTGAAGAAACTCGTTTAGCCAATGAGATGTTAGCTGGTGTTTTGGGTGCTTTATACACGTCGTTAGGAAACGTTGATAAAGGCCAGGAAAATAGCGATACAACCAGTGGAGACACAACTGATGGAGAAAGCAAAGACATAGGAAGCCAAATATTAGCTGCTGTGAGTGATACAGGAGACACAGTTTTACGAATGATGGACAGAGATTCAAGAAAGAAGACCAAAGAAAGAGGATCGAGAAATAGACCAAGAGGGAACAAGAGAATGAGGGAAAGAGGAAATGACAGAAGAGAGGAATCACCTGAGTTTGATATTAGCTCTGTAACGAGGATGGTATTCTGAGCAAGTGCTGAAAATAATTTATAAAGAAGGTGAGTGAAGTTTTAGAATATTCATATTTTAAAATGTTCATGGGCTAAACTTTATGTAGTAAGACTATTTTATGAATTTTATTTTCTAGTTCAAAGACGAAAGTGACGAATGGAGTTTTCTTCTTGAATTTATTTATGGCCATAAGACATCTCAGCAGTGATTCTGCCAGATCCTCCTGTGGGGGCGTCACCCCTTCAAATTCTCAAGCGCAACCCCCCAACTTTAACATTTTTACGGCCAAAAATCGATAGAAACCGTGCAAAACTCCACTTACACCCTCCCAATTTTGATTTTACACTCTCCAAAGTGAAAATTCTGGTGGAGTCCTTGCATCTCAGGCTCAGGCCGGCATAGGGGAGCGGTGAGAATGTTAGAAGGTAGTTGGCCAGGCCCCTTAGTAGGTACCATCCCGGCAACTTGCCTGGTATGACTAAGGAAAGCTCTGGAAAACCTGTCAGTATGGTCAGTGCTGGGATCGTTCTCAGGACCTTTCAGTGCTTTACCAACTGAGCTATGGCCGTTCGGTGACTCTTTTTGGTGTCTCTTTTGATGGTGTCTATACGTTAAATCTTTTCTGAAGATTTCTATACTTCAGTGTTTAATAAGAATTAGGTTGTAATACAACCATAAATTCAGTCTTGCCCCACTTCAATAAATTCAATTTTATTTCGATTCAATTGCCCACACAAATGTATGTGTGTGGAAACGAATGATGTACAAAAATGGGTGTGGCACTGATAGGGAACTGAACTCAGATCTCCCGTTTAGCGGGGTTGTGGAACAACTGAACTAGTTACAACAAGATCGAATCCCGTGCTCAGTTGGTACAGCCTTGGTTTAGCAATTGGAAGGTCCTGTAGCCTCCTATCCTTACTGACGTTTTTCCAAGGTTTTCCTTCAGCCACACCAGGCAAATGCCAGAATGGGATCTATAAACTACGCCCTGGCTGATTAGCTTCCAATATCCTCTCTCCCAACCTATGCTACCCTGAACCTGAGATACCTGAAGGCCATAATTAAAAGTCAAAAGTCGAATTCCGTACGTATAATGTATTCTTATACTCATGAACGAACTAGTGCGTTTGTGTGTATTGAAGGAAAACGATACCAGTATTTCTAATTAGGGATTATATTTTTTGTCTGTAGCAATGAGATGAGAGATATGCACTACGAAAATAATATTTCCTGCGAAACGATGAACAGAGGATCTAAATTAAAGATAGAGAAGTCTTGTCTGGAGTATTGTGTCTTATATAACAACTCAATCATATGCACGAATGAGTGAAGAAAGAAAAGTTGAACCCTTCGACATGGGGACATAGAGAATAATACAAAGCTGCGCACTCAAGATGAGACCAGGCGAGACATAAACCACACTAGAAACAACAAAAGAGGAGAAAATCAAACAACTGGTTAGGACATTGTTTACAGAGACTATATACTAAACGATGCAATTGAAGGTACAACCGAAGTTAATAGAGGAAGAAGACTGATTGTATTTCTGGACAGTATTAAGGAAACTAGATTGTACACCACGATACAAAAGAATTGTCAAGATTTGGATGAATAGAGAAGGATAAATACGCAGCCCCTGTAGTCTAGTTTGGTCGCAGACTTCAGATAGATATTGGGTAGGCACACAGGTTCGAGTCTTCCTGACGACCATTTTCTCTGCTGCTACCTTCCCTATCTCGGTTTCCAGAAGATTGCTCCCGGAGGGACATCATCCTTCAAACATGTTACAGGCTTAGGTCGTAGTAGTCTGTATAACCCATATAAAGAAAATTGGAAGAAATGAAAGAAGAAAGATTCAACTTGTTTTGACGGTCACGCGGCTTTCGACAAGATACTACATACACTATATACACATAAATTGATCTCCGGGAAATCGAACACGATATTTGATGTGCAGTTCCAACGACCAATTTCTTTGTTCGGCTTTCAGTTTCCACATTTATTACACATTTTGGATATGTTCGCTAATATTTTAATAACTATAGTCGTTAGAATAATGAAAGGATTCCCACACAACCAGCTACATTCCCCAGCATTCATACTCTAATTATTCTCAGAATATTCCCGACATGTTGAGAATATTCTAAGTATATGTCTTGAGCATGCAATCTGAAAGATACAAAATTGCATGTTCATAGAAGATTGAGAATATGTTGAACAGAGCTGAAACGGCTCACGGGGACATTCGCGTTAAGTTTTGGGCCGGGTCTGATCCGGTACCGATTTCGTACCGGATCACAATGCCCGCCTGGGTATTGGGATCAAGAATGGCTATCGGGCTCAGTTAGCTCACTCCGGTCAAGATCACGATTATCGGGTCAGGTTACGGGGTCAATCGGGCCACTTATGTCCGGGTCTGGCGATCCGGTTTCAGCTGTGATGCTGAGAATGAATCTGAAATTTCAATACACTTAGCAAATACAATGCGATTGTTGATAGTTTGTCTGTACTCTGTAATACATACACTCTTTAATATCTTAGCAAGGCGTTTATAACGTATCTATGCCGGGTATAGATTATTTCAAATACAGTTAATCTAGCACATTCCAAAAGGAGTCTACCGTGCATATTCTTAGCAGCATATGCTATAAATATTCCTGTGTTGTATAAGTAGTTTTCTAGATGGCTCTGATAACACATTTACAGAGATACATCTGGAAGTTTTTGACCTTTCCAATAGTTTTAGAAAACAAAGTAATGATAAAATGTTAGTATACCTAACCTTATTTCAAGATTCCTTTGGAAATTTAAATGTTACTTTGCATTATCACCAATAATTGAGATCCTCTATAAGATGTTTTAATTTATTGTTTTAATGCACGTAATTAGTACAAAGGTTGATCCAATAATGGAAATCGTATATTCGGTTTAAGTGAGTAAATATATCTGCATTTTTATTTTGTTGAACTGCACTCACTACCGTTGGAATAAAAGTGACAATCGTAATGGCGAAAAAGTCTTTCACTAGCAAGAGGATATTTTTTCGCCCCTCTGGACTGATGGAAAATTAATTGAGGAAAAGTTTGATTTTATGTGGAGTCCGCTTTACGAAGCACGGACTCTACAAAAGTGTGACGACAGAACATTCGAAATGTGAACATGGAGAAGAATGGAAAAGGTAGGCTGGACAGAATATACGGTATGAAGACGCGCTGGAGAGGGTATGTGAGAGACTATCAATAATTGAAATAGTTCCCCAGTAGCACATGCGCGTTGGCCGCTGATGGGACCTATATTGCCCCACATCGCTGATGCAGGCAGGAGAGCGGCCCTTTTTGAGCCCAAGTATGGTGCAAAGAATAAATCCATTTTCTACAAAACTTTTTGTTCGTAATGAATATATTAAAATTAAAAAAACAGAGCATTCGTCATGGAACAATATCGATCTATGTCCGAAACCTATCTCTATATTGACCAATGTCAATCTATATGGGCAGACCGATGTTTATTCAAGCTTTGCTATATCCATCTGGGAAAGAAATATGAAACTTCATCAATATGCGGCCAGCTTTGCTTGATGACAATGAAGTTGTTCATTGTTGAAGCATGTTGAAGTACAGACAGAAATAACGTTCTTCCATGGGAAGGACATAGACCAATGAAGTATTGAAGTTGTTTATATTTTACTCAAGGATACTTTGATCACTGTAAGTATATAAACAAACCAGCAGGATTTATAGTAATATTTATTATGCTGGTTATCGCACACCGCCAGAACCGGGGGACATTTTACACTTTTGTTTCGTTTGTACTGCAGAAAGTAGCGTATTTACTCGAACCAATGTAATTATTAAGAGAGGTTTCCAGTAGAAGGATAAGTTAATGTTAGATTTATTTAAATTTGTTTTACATAATTTCCTTCAATTGAAGATGTTTCATTGTAATCATGACCATTGTACTCTTAACTTATTCACAAGAAATGTGAAAAGAAATGAAGTTAAAAGCAGAAGAGACGAGAAATGATTACAATGGAGCGGAACTTCAAATTTTAGCATGAACGCAACATCGGAAATAACATTATTTTACAAACTACCAGTGCTGGACAAATTTTAGGATTACATTATGCTCACACAGTCAATGTCCGATATTGAGCGATGTCGATACCCGATATTGAGCAACGTCGATGATCGATGTCGAGGGATATCGTGGACCGATATTGATCAAGATGTTTGGCATCCCATATGGAGTCCATATCGTGGAACGATGTCGACTGATGTCGTAAAATCCAATATGCCCACATCGGCCAACGTGGATGTGCTACTTGGGTGACGGAGAGAAAAAAGAAATGGTTGGGGTATTTTTGAGGTAGGGATTGGAGACAGCGAATCCAACTGAAGGCATGGGCTAATGGGAAAAGAGAACAAGGAAGAACACGGTTGTAACTCCTTGACAGTTATAAGGAAAATAAATTGTTTGCGATGACAAAGAGGAAGGGCAAATCGGGATGAATTAAGATGGTTGATCTTGCCTTGAAGCACCTTCCGCATTCAGCGAAACACTTCTAATTATGGACTATCTTTGCCTTAATTAAATATCTCTGTATGCGTCTACAGTTAGCAACCTTTAACACAAGTAATCACTTGCTTTTCAACTCACGTGCCGTATGCTGCTGCTGATCTAGTTTATTTATTACAGATGACGTTAACATAATATAACATGACATAATTAGATTAATTCATCACGCCGTAGCGTGAGAAAGTGATGACTTATGTGTATGTCTCACTGGCGTTGTTTCCGCTTCGTTATTTGTTCAGAAGTTACCAGTCCATATAGTTAATAAGTTATTTTCCAACCACTTATACCCCCTAACAACCGCAAATCATAAGTAACACCCTCTGATATTTTTAATTAGCACCCCATAACTCTCTCTAGGGATAATTTTATAGTGTTATCCCAACAGATTGAAGTTTGAACACTCTTCCAGGAAGAAATAACACTCACCTAAATTCAAAATGCTGGGAAATGCCTGTGCTTAACTTACATACAATACAATGATGTTCTAACAGAACATCTATTAAAACATCCTTGGTTGCTTACATTCTTGCTCACATACAAGGATCTTATAATAGAGGATACGCTTTTAGCTATCTCATGCTTAGCGAAAGAGTGAAGCCAAGAAACAACTGAGCATCGACCAAGGCGGCACACCTGATTGGCTAGCAGACAACTACAGAGCTTGCCTCCATCTTTGTTGGTCGAAAACAATGGTTTTGATTGGAGTAAGTGGGCTAACTGGGTGGGACTAAGCTGTGACGTGTGGCGTCATGTTCTTGGTGAAATCACATATCCTCTATTAGAACATCCTTGCTTACATGGAAGAGCTATTGCAGTACCATCTAGTGGTGAGCGTGTGGCACCACGTAAAACAACACAAAGTGTCAGTGCGATACGCGTATACATTTCCGATTGGTAATTGAACAAATTTTGTATCCAAATAAGAACAATTTCATTTCGTTCATGTCTGGATTGAGAATTCCGTCCTGAACTGCGTTCAGTTGAATTGAATTAAATGCGTTTATTACCTTTAGGCACCTCTGACTCAGGCAGAGCTACGTTTAAGTTAACTACCATACTAATCTTTACTCAGGATGAGAAATGTTTGTTGAAGTATTATATAAGCATTCGAAAGGGAAAGTTGTTCAAGCTTTGCTTATTTTTACTGAAAATAGGGAGAGGGATTAGAGCAATACTTACATGACATTCGCTTTAAAACGTATTAGTGAAGATTTAGATAGACATTTTGGACTACGAAATAACGATAAGAAATGTGCCGAATTTGCGAATATTTTACGTATGCACTGAGGCACGGAGGCTTGTATCTGCTTATTTTTGTTTGCAAAGGGGCAGGAGGAATAAAATGACTTAAAATGTGCTTACGTAATACTTGAACGTCAGTTATGGGAAGTAAAGTTATCCCCATTCAAAGGGGTTTTAAAGTACGACACTAACGATGATACAGTCAATGAGATCATGTCGAAATCTATCATAAAATTTAGCTAGGAGAATCTACATCCTATAGAGAGATAATATTAAAAAAATTAGCTGTCCATATTAACTGCAAGGTACCCAGATAAGGGCTGGAATATTGGTCGAAGTGTACAAATAGTGTACTTTTATGATTCGATCAACAAAAGTCACTTCTACTTCAATTTCCTCCTGGGATGAAACACTGCCGGAATTCCCACACAGCAGCACCCCTCCCTAGAGACGTATTTAAGGAGTCTGGACATAAAGATTTAAAAATATACCAATAATTTTGCCTATTTTACAAAATAAATAAATAAAAAAATCGGGCGTCAAGTGTTTCATTACAGGACGAAAGTGAAGCACAAGTGACTACTGTTGATTGAATCATAAAACATGCGTTTTTGTACACTTCGAGCAATATCTCGGTACCTTGCATGGATCTCGATATGGGAGACGGATCTACTTCTAGTGACCCGAAATTGAAGCCAGCACAACCCATGATCACCTGGAAGGTGAAATTGATTAAAAAAACAAATGAACATCACGTTCCATACAATACCTTGTTTAAAATATTCCAATCTTCCTCCTTCCTTCGTTAGCTAGATTTTCATCCATTCTTTGCTTCCACACACCCAGGTATAGGCCAACCAATAAGACGCAAGTAAATCCCAATTCACCAGGCAAGATTAATCGAAAACCGGCGCCAAGTTGACCCAGCTTAATTGTATTGGACCAGTCGATCCGTCTCCCGTATCTAAATCCATGGGTACCTTACAGTTAATATGAGCAGCTATTTCTTTATATATTGCCTCTACGTAGATTCCCCCGACAAAATTTCATGGTAAGTTTAGATGTGATCAATTATCAATAGATAAGTCAATTATAACGTCAAAATATTATATTGCCGTCTCTCGAACTTCAAAGAAACAGCAAAAAAACTGACATCCTCACGATCTGTGAAAATTTTCCCGTTATTTCGGTCGCTAATATCTAAAGAAAAAAAGAAAGAAAAACTCCAGAATGTGAATTAAATTAAATGAACTAAATAAAGTAAGGCATCAAGGCTGGAAAATGTTAATTCTAAGAAGTGTTCGATGTTTTATCTTGTTTTTGTTCCCTCCAATGAGTTGTACTATAACATACTGGACTGCATTACAAATCATGTAATTATTTGAATCGAGACACTAGAAGGAACACTCGTTTGTTCATCTCCAGTTTAATTCAAAAAGGACCAAACTGTCAGTTATAATTCAATCTTTGTTATCATGCCTTAATTCTTGTAAATTCCGTAACTGTCATTTACAAGATGTGTGCACTACAAGGCCTTGTCATTTACAAGGCCTACTATGTGCAATCCAGTGTATGTGCATATTAAAAAAAAAAAAAAAAAGTGGGGGGCTCCTTTCCTTGGAAGCTTGCGTTGCTTGCGATTTTGGTGAATAGCCAATTGAAACACTTGTTACACTTACCTTACAATAAAACACGAAGTTAAACCCGTGTTTCTAATGGCTATTCACCCAAATCGTACGTAAAGCAAGTAACGCAAGCTTTCATGAAAAACAGCCCTAAGGCATAAATAAAAAAACGGTCACAACGACAACAGGCATAAGATTAAGGGCTGATTTTCATGAAAACTTGCGTTACTTGTGATTTGGGTGAGTAGCAAACTGAAACACGTGTTTTAAGTCCTCCCTATTACGTGTTCTACGTGTAAGGGCTCATTTCCAAGCCCGCTTGCGTTGCTTGCGATTAGGTTGAGTAGTTAATTGAAACACGTGGCTACTCACCCTAATTACGTATTGTAACACGTGTTTCAATTGTCTATCTACACAAATCGCATGCAATGCAAGCTTTCATGAAAATCAGCCCTAACTGTTTCCCGTCGTGTCTGGCTTCAGATACAAATTGAGCGCTCCAGTCATTAATACAGCTCAATAGTTTCATCAGGTTTGTTGACTATTTTCCTTCTATATTTTCAGACCTGTTCTTAGTGATGGTTGTTTCGGCGGCAAACAATTGATGCCATTGGATTATTTCTTGCGTTTTTCTTCACCAGGAGACAATGAAGAAAATCGAGGGAGAATTTCGATGGAGACAAAGACCACACCTTGGTACCTATCTGAGTGGTGTTCAATGTATCTCAGTCTCTATTCATGATGTCTTTATTTTGTTTGCTCCTTTTAAATAAGTAAAATTCAGCGTCGAGCAAGTAGAGAGCAACTGTCTACTCTGAATTTCAAAGAGAAAACTCTAAAATATATTTGATGTTTAAATTCTGTTAAAAGATATTTCAGTCGATGCTTATTATAAGCTCGATCCGACATGAATTACAATTTTACCGTCGTACAATTGTTTGGAGAATAATATTAAAATCCTTTTAAGTCTCAATGATTTTGTTTTTTTATTCTGTGTGAAACATATTTTTTCCCACTGTGGAGAGATGCCATTTTCCTCTATCTAAAAGCAATACTGGATTGATTGATGCCATTAAAATCTAATGAATATATATGAAGCCAGGGAGCGTAGAGGACAGTTAATCTCGATCGTTCATTTCCAGTCTACACCAACATGAACTAAATTTTCAGTTCTAACCCAGGTTTTTACGCCTGTTATCGCGATGCGACCCGTTATTTCTAGTTGTGTTTTTTAAAAAAGAAACTTAAATATTAATTACAGCATGTGCGGTACGCACATAACTCAAGAATTAAGACATAAATCAAGAACGGGTCGCTCAGCGATAATAGGCGTAAACATTTAGTCAGAACTGAAAATTTCGTCCACATTGGTTCAGACTGGAAATGGAAGATCAAGATTAAATGTTGGCTCTTGCATCTATCTTTCGATACTAACCGATCACTCCAGTATATTACGTAGACCTCGATGAGAGCTGCAAGAAACTAACTAAACATAAGTTTTTTGAAATGCTATCTTTCAGTTGTCGTACTGCGAACGTCGCTTTTCTCCGTACTGATTAATTTTCATGGAGTATGTATTGTGTTAAATATGGAGCCATAGTGCAGACTAGGAAAGAGTGGTGGAGGAATATATGGATGCTTTCAAGGTGTTAACGTGGAGGAGACTGAAAGAAATGTAGCTGTGTACAAAATTTACGTATTAAGAAAGTACTGATGGAGCAATGCAGTTGAATGATTTCTTGAATTAAAAGAGGACGAGGGAGTAAACGGATCGGTTTTATTTCTAAATTGTGTATATTTATAGGCTTTAGGAATTTTGGCTGAGGTTTGGAGAGGGCCGAGGAGAGATGTAAAAATTCGGACACAGGGACTGAGACAGTTGAGATT
>JAGDQP010055988.1:1355-13025 GCA_022664845.1 Lepisma saccharinum
ATTCCTCGATTCTCTTCTAAGAATCTTCGAAAGAAACACAAGTTGTCTGTACGTTTCCCAAATATGTAGTGGCTAGCGCAGTGCAAGTCGTCTTCTCTGTTACAACTGTCACCAAGAAAGTTATCAGAAGGGATTTCCTGGTCTTTCAATGTCTTTCACAGATTCTCATTTAAATCTTTACCTTTATAAGAATACAATAAAAATAAAGAAACTCTTACTCTTGGATGTTGTCTAGCAATATATAATTATCAACGAGGTCGTATATATAGAGTGCGCAGAAAAGCATGGAGGTGACGAACTGAAACGAACGTGGTACTATGTATAACTTGACCTTCCTGGTCCTCTTTGTAAATGCAAGTTAGATGGTAATTCTTCATTTATGGTGTCCGACTGAAATAACTGGCTGTCAAAAGATAGTTCTGTCTCTCGGCCCGTACAAACTTGTCAAACCAGAAAATGTTTATGAAACCCAAATTATCTCTGGAGCATTCGGATTTTTCCTGATGACTAGGCACAGGATCCTTTTCTGAAGATCAGCTTTTTCTCCCTAGGTTATTCTGGCCTACTAAAATCGTTTATCACTAGCACGACTAAATCGGAGGCATCATAGCTTCCAACAGTTTTACCAATTCATTCTCACTTCAACTAACAACTCCAGTCTGTCGACCAAAATAATGCAGTTCTTTGAGGAAATATCTGCCTGTTTCTTCAAACTTCTGCCTTTAAGAATTTCTCCAATTCTTTTGCCCCGTCTTTTTCCTTTCGTTTCCCCTTTATTGAATTCAATGGCTACAATAATACTAGTATGGCACATGCTCATAGTTTACAGTTTATCTTGAAAAGTCGCCTGGGCTAGCACTAAAAGAGCGGCGTGAGAAAACGATTGAAACATGGCTTGATTAGTTCTGCATGTCTTCTTTGTTGGAAATTCCAAGTAAATCAGATTATTAAGAAAACTAATTTAAGAGCGTTAAAATCCCCAAAGCTTCTGGACGAATAACTGAAAATACGGTATTGACAATTCTCTGAAACATTATGATAAAATAAGGATTTTTGAAATATTTAATAGCGTATGACTTTATTCTATAAATTTAACCTGAAATTCTGGACAAAAGATGGCAGCAAAATTTGGATTCTATTTTGGATTTAAATTCAGAAACAATTTAAAATGAACGTACAAGCAAGAATTTATATGAAAACCAATTTAATTGTGGTGTCAATATTATCGAAATTGGTAATCATTTTGTTTCTGAAGCATGTAAATTGTAATTGGGTGCAAACGCTCATATGTGCAATTAAATTATCAGATCTATGTAAAGTCAAGATAGATACATTCAGAGAAGAGTGTTGAAATTATAGATAAGATTATTAGATGAATTAATAGTTCTACATGAGAAGGCTGGTAACTTTCGAGTCAACTCTACACTGTAAGAAAATTTACACTTCCTGTACGTGTCGGCTATCAATCACCTTAGTTATGTGCAAAATAAGTGCAGAGTGTTGCAAGAAAAAGATGCCTGAAAGAAGCAAAGCCTTTGGTTTCTGCCTTTGGTGTGCTCCACACGGCTTCCGTAATTGTTTACGACGTACCATACGGTCAGTGAGTGATACGTACAACCGTGGCAGCACACTGATCTGAAGTTCGATCTGAAAGGGGTGTAGTACTAGATTGAAACAGTGTTCCTTTACAGTTCCCAGTAGTGAAAAAGCGTCACACACGTACTGTGACGGGATAGAGAAAGGTAGATCCCCTGGACACGACCATACAAGGAAGGCCAGATTACCACTTCGAGTGTGTGTATAGTGGCCCCGTTCTGCTGGAAGACCTGTTTGTTGGATGATGTATTGCGGTGTTACTTTCATACGTATTACTATGAGAAGATTACAAGATTGCATACACACACCATGTTCAGTAACCTTTTATGGAACACCCTATATCCAAACCATGTGCAAGAAGTGGCGGGAACTTGTCTTTGTGAAGAAGAATTTTCCTAACAACATTTGACCAACTTAATGTTTCAACTGAATCTTTTTCTCTTGTGAAATTCAACTTATTTTTCGATATGACTGTAGGTATATAGACTACTCAAAATGAAGTCTCCTCGTTTAAGCTTCAAAGGGCATAAAAAAATTTACTTTTAAAATTTTATTGGTGAAAGTTCCCTTATCTTCTCCTGTTATTATTGCTTGTGGTATATTTCCATTGTTATTCATGACAATAACATTTTAATTCATGTTAACAGAAAACAATACAAACATGACAACAAAGCCAAGCCTGGATGAATATGATACAAAACCATTATTTTCTATCGATTTCTTTTCGTCGCGAACAAAACATACGTTTTTCTCTTTCGTATGTTATAAATGAATTAAAAATAAATACGAATGGGAACTGAGCACATTCGAGAAAACAAAATGGTAATATAAAATTCACATATTATAACGTAACCAAATAGGTTTCATACATTCATATATGCGGACGAAATAGTAATGTTTAAATGCAATTTCTGATTACATTTGTTGAATGCAATAGCAAGTTAAAAAAAAATAACATGGAAAAACTCTTGACTTTTATGCAGCAATTTTTCTGTAAACAATTCAATTAATTAAAATAATGTTTGCCAACAGTTAATTGAAGTTTTAATTTACAAAATATCATATTTTAATTTTTGAACTCTACACTTCTACATACCAATGAAATATATCTGCATATCATAAATAATAAAAGTATTAGTGTGGAAATGCATATGATATGTGGAAATTGCTATTTATAAAATAAAAAATTGAATATGCGCACCCCCCCCCCCCCACACGAATTTAACAACTTCCAAATGAAAAACCTCAAACTTTTTTTTATTGCTCTGATGCCTAATGTATTGTGTTGTAAAAAGACTATTTGGATTACCCACGCCGTTTGTTACCGTGTTATGATGACATTATTATAAGCACTATAGTTTACGGAGGATAATTATTAATATTCTGTCGAAAGCAGAAGGTTCTTCTAGGCAAGTTAAGCTCTCTTTATTCATTCCAACCTTCCTCTTTCATTTTATCACAGCATTGATACTTCCTTAGTACCATCAAGGAGTTCAATGCGTCTACTTCGTCTTCCTCTCTTTCCCTCACTCATACTTTCAATAAATCCTTCGCAGTACACAATCTCTGAGAAGCCCATGTCATAACCAGATTCTCGTCCGCCTCTTCTGTTCTCTTCATTTCGCGTCTTCTGCATCTCCATTCTTCTCTACATCCACATTTCAAAGGTTTCTAATTTTAGAAAGATATGATTTATTTAAATTGTTCCAGCAGGGGTGTAGCCACGGGGGCAACTGATATCAAAAATCATTCCTAATCAGAATTCCCGCACTTTATCACTCACTGACCAACCCGCCTGACTTTTATCTTCCCAAAACTATCTTTATGAAACTTTGTGAAAAGGAGTTATCTTAATATTACATATATTGTTTTTAGTGTATTTATTGCATTTCTATCTGTTCAGTTATAGTTTTTCTGTTTTTGTTATTTCTTTTTTTTTTTGCTATTTTTCTATTACTTCCTAATGTAAATTGGCCACCACCACATGCTGTATCTAGGATATGTACTTTAAATATAAATATTCCATGGTAAAACCTAGCGATATAAGGGGAAATATAATAAATTTATACTTAAAAAATACTCAGCGGGAAAATATCGAAAATATCTCTTGTCTAAACTACTTGCACCCTCCCCTCCTAGTCATGAGACTCCTGGACCCGCCACTGTCACACATCATCTTCAAAAGACTTCTCCAATATTTTTTGATCACCGTAAAAAAATATCAATCACCGTATAGCTTCGATAAATGTGAAGTATCACTGCCCTCTTTCAAATGCGGATATCTCGCAAAAGTAGAATTTTCAATTAAACGATGTATCAGGCTCAGAAATATCAATCAAATCGTACATATACAGAGTCATTGATATATCTAAGTAGAAATTTTACAATTGAAGATTACGTAAAATACAGTAACTTCTAAATCAATTTAGATTCGTACCGTCAACTTTTAAATATTTTAATCACATACATCTAAACACATCAGTGCCAAACTGATGGAAAAATCCTCCTTAAAACAGAAATAATTGTTGATAATAACTGGATTCCTGGTGACTTCTAGTCTTGGTGGTTTAACACCGATCAAACTAATACCAAAATTATCTATAAATAAAAATCAATCAATTTCATTACATAGCAATGCTTTCAAGGGATTATAACATGGCCTAGTAGTCGCCAGGGATGGCAAACACTAGTTCAAACAGAAACCATCACATGTTTTAGTCGTCGCCATTGATGGCGGGAACTAGTACAAACAGAAAAATATTGTTTCAGTAGTCGCCATCGAGAATGCAGCTAATTTAAGACGATGCAGCACAGGCATATTCTACGGTCCTTAAAACTCGAGTTCAGCCATTTAAAAGAAGCAGTATTGCAAACGGATAACACTTTTAAACAAAAACATACCTAAGATCCGCTTAATCAAATATACTACCACTTCTATCCGCGGTCACCCGACCCATTAATGTGTTTGTCTCTGTCTCGTCCCATCATGCCTTGACACTGCAAACGTAATTTCGAGTCATCTAGGTTTGCGGAACCCAGCGGTCATTTCATCAACTTTCTATCTGTTGTTGTTGCCTTATTTTCATAATTTTTCAGCGCTAGTGGCCAATACTGGTGCAGTTATTCTAAATATATTGATTTTCTCTTTATCACTGAGTGAAGGTTAAATAATTCTGTACTAAGAAAAGGAACTATTTGTAACGTCTCGGCACTATATCAATTCCTTGTTCAGAACTTTTCTTCTCATCTGCTGATATCTGAGATGTGACCCCATTTACATCTCTTGAAGACCCCTCTCACTTTCCAAGACCACGCGATTCTCTCCTTACGTTCACCTCTTCTTTCGTATTCGTTTTGCTCAGCATTTCTTTTCATTTTTGCCATTGGTTCATCTGCTATGCCTTTCACTGTTGAAGTGACTTCTTCCCTTCTTCCTTTCATCTTTTTTGTTTTGTTCTCTTCAATATTTCTCTCAATTTCTTCTTGTACTTACTTCTTTCTGACTTATTTCGTTTGTAGTACCTATTTTGGTGCTTTTATATGCCTATTTGTAGGGTTTCCAGTACCTATTTTTGTGATTTTAGATGTTTATTTTTAGTGCATACTTTCCTAATTTTAGATGCCTATTTTCATGGGTGTTAGTGCCTATATTGGTGATTGAGTTGCCTATTTCTGTGATTTCAGATGCCTATTTTCAAGATATTAATGCTTATTTCCGTGACTTTTAGGTAAATATTTTCAAGGTGTTTTTGTGGCTATCTTCGTGATTTCTGATGCCTATTCTTCAAGTCTTTTAGTGCCTATTCTTGTTAATTTTATAAGACTATTTTGTAAAGTTTCTATTTTTACCAATTTTTCTGATTTTATAAGTTCAATTTTATTGCCAATTAACCTGATTTTAGATGCCTATGTTGAAGGGTTTTAGTGCCTATCTTTGTGATTTTAAATGCCTATTTCTCGAAGTCCTTAGTGCAAATTTTTGCGATTTCAGGTGCCTAATTTTCAATATTTTAGTAGTGATTTTAGGTGGAGAAAGACTATGAAAGAAAGGTAAAACACCGTAATTAAAATTCATCTTCAGAACACCTTAAAGGAGTAAATTTTCTATCACTTCTCATATAGTATTCAATCCTTGATCAGTATCTGAGCCCTCTTTGTACTCTTCTTTTCTTACACAAGTTAGATTGTTTCCTTGGAGGCTTTTAGTAGTCTACGAAAAAACGTAGACAGTTGGCAGGCGTGGGGATAGACCTATCTGTCACCTTGGTGATAAGCTACTGCTTTAACTAAGTGAGTTGAAAAGAAGAGAGTAGAAATTCGTCACTTTTCTTAAGATATATTGAATTGAATACGTTTGATGCGAGAATGAATTAGCTGAATTTTATCAGGAAATGTCAACAAAATGTTGTACAAAAACAGTGGGGTTAGAAACTAATCTTAGAAAGCTAAATAAGGTAAAAACATTCAGAACTTGCCTTCAGGAAAACGTAATATCCCATCACACCAAATCTGCTAGCTCTTACTTATCTTTTCCGACCAAAATACTTAGAGAATTCACAATCATATGAACAGAAATTGTAAATATGTGTTTTTTTTCTTAGTGAAGAGATTTTAAAATATATACCATTCACTAGATAGCAGCAACAAAGGATCAGGAAAAGACAATTTGTTTCCATTCGTGTGATGGCAAATTTCTGAAAAGAAGAACATATTTATACTTTTTCTCTTCGGGAAATTTGTCCGTGTATTATATGTTTTCAATTCTCAAATAACATGTTTCAATTTCCTATTTATTTTTACCGCACGCTATGCCTCAGTGAAAATGGTTCTTGATAATCAGAAGCATCCATGTTCAAACAAACGAACTGTTTATCTATATCGGCCCTTAAGTTTAGTTTCTATCTTCCCAAATTAATTTTAAACTAATTCAGAATTAATTTTCAGGTAGTGGTTGATTAGCTTCAGCTAAAATTTATAATTAGAGCTGAAATAGTAGAAAAAATACTGTTTTTAATGTTAACTAGTAAAGAATTCAGTTACTGTTTATTTTGCTTTCTTAGTCCCAAGTTTATTTAACCTATATCTGTACAGAATGTCTATCTTCGTAGCTAGGCGGCTCTTAAGTCGTTTTCATGCTTTGTGCCAAATCTGTACTACATTTTTACAACAAGTCCATTTTCTTTTTCGACCTCAGTTACAATGCTTTAGTGCCTATTATCGTGATAGTAGGTGCACAGTTTTAGTTTTTAGTGCCTACTTGTGTAATTTTAAATGCCTATTGCTTCAAGATACGTAGTGTTTATTTTCGTGAGTTTGGATTTATTTTTGTGCCTACTTTTCTCTTTTCAAATACCTATTTTCACTGGTTTAGTGCCTGTCTTCCTTATTTTATATACCTATTTCTCAAGCTCACATTATCGTGATTTCAGGTGCCTATTTTTGAGATTTTAGTAGACATTTTTGTGATATTAGGTGTCTATGTTTTAGGGTTTCAGTTACGATCCTCGTGAGTTCAGATGCCTATTTGTTAAGGTTGTAGTGCGTATTTTCGTGATTTTTTATGAGTCTTCTTTATAGTTTTTAGTGTCTATTCTCCTGAATTCACGTGAGGCCTATTTTGAAAGGTTGCTGCTGCTAGCTTCATGATTTAAGGTGTTTATGTTTCAAAGCTTTTAATGTATATTTTTGTGATTTCATATGCCTACATTTCAAGATTTCTATTGTCTATTTTCACGGATGTAAGAAAAAAGATGTCAAAGATAGGAATATGAGCTTTCGAAGTTACTTAGATATGGAAAATATGTCAAGGTGTATAAACTTTCGTATTCGTAGCTTGAAGCATATTCGAGTTATGGACCCCTGAAATGATGTATTTTAGGCCAACTGACTCACTCACTGACTCACTTACTCATCATATTGTTTAGGGATTTCGGAATAAGCTACAAACCTGAAATTTGGCATGAAGGTGGAGGATCATACGTAGGTTAAGGAATAATTCCCACATTTAGAAAAAGTTGCCATTTTGGATCCAAAATGTTCGCCAAAATGAAATGTCCATAGAATACACAGCCTAAACGGCTGGAGCTAGAATAACGAAATTTAGTGTGGCGGTACATCATACTTAATAGGTTACGAAAATATTACAAAATATCTCCAAAGACGCCACATTGGATCCAAAACGTTGGACCTCATAAATCCCTTTTCAACACCGTTTAAGCTAGAGATACGAAATTTGGCATAAATGTGTATTATCAAGAGTAGCTTAAGAAAATATTACAACATTTTGAAAAAGTTGCAATTTTGAATTCAAAATGGCCGCCCAAAAAACATTTTCCATATCGATCAATCTAGATAAATGCAATTTGATATGAAGGTGTACCATCACAAATAGGTCACGACAATATAAGAAAACGTTAAAACAAAGTCGCTATCTTTAATCCAAAATGGCCGCCCAAATCCCATTTTCCAAACAACTGAAGCTACAGACACGAAATTTGGTATGAAGTTGTGCCATCACGAATAGGTTACAATAAGTGGGGCAAACCTCCCTATGAGGGTGAATCCCCCGAAAGGTATGATAGAAGATCTGCAGCACGAGTACGCAGTCGCCCGGATAGCCTGGCTACGATAACGTGGACGAAGCTCCCAAAATTTCCAAGTTGGAGTCGCATCTTCCCACGGGAGTCTGGGGGCAGCTCCCCCAGCAAAGCGAAGCAAGTATATGTGTACAGAAGTATACCCGTACAAAAAGCTATGAAATCCGAGTAAAAATACCAGAGATGTAAAAGTTCAGCCAAGTTCTTCAGCTCTAAAAAGTGGTGAAATGGAGGATGGATGAACCAAGTTCTCAGGCAACTGCATGTAAGAGGTACACTGGAAGTTGGCGCGAGGGAAGTTGGCGCGAGTAACGTGGATCACTCATTTGTCGATCGTGATAGCCGAGCGGTCGAGTGTGCTTGTCCATCGACTACAAGATCATGGGTTTACATCCCGCTTAAAATATCGTTGTTTGTGTGTGTCTGATTTTAACATAGGTTATAAGTAAGATAAACGCATAAATATAAATGTCACAATTGTGTAACTAAATGTAATGTAACAGGAAATTAAATAAACGAGAGTTAAAAAACTGGTTAAAACGCTCGTTTCTTAAGTAAGATACCGGGTTCGATTCCCTGCAGGAGCAAATTTTTTTCGTTTTTTCTTTTAAAATATATTTTTTTATGTTTACATTTATTATTAATTGCGTTTTTGCATTTTTCGTATATTATTTTTGATTAGGGACCATGGGTTAGAGTAGGTTATGTAAGGCTAGTTGCGGTTATGAAGTGCAACATTCTTCACTCACAGTGTTATGTGCAAAATATTATATTTCATGCAGTTGCATAACTTAAAAGAACAAACATACCCACACTTTGTAAATATTGCTTAATTTAGGTTGTGTTTGTGTAGACTTCAGTGTTACACTTTCCGTTCTCAAATTGCGAGCGCGATAAGCTCGTCCCACTTGCCCCGCCTCGCGTAATATGATTCTTCGTCAGTTGCAATTCGAACGTGCACTGATTGAAAGCTGAATAATACAACTATAGGAAATTGCGCGGCATGAGCTCCATCTAATGGACTCTGGAATGCCAGCATATCGGACAATAATGGAATATGCGGTTCTGGCATTTACTGTGTTCGCAGTGCTTAGACTATCAGTTAACGGCAAGCAATTTTGAAAACACTATTTTCTTTCCCTATATATAAGAAAGATCACGTACAAAAAGCTATGAAATTTGAACAAAAACAACAGAGTTGTAAAAAGTTTAGCTAAGTTCTTCAACTCTAAAAAGTGATGAAATAAAGGATGGATGAGCCAAGTTCCTAGGCGACAGCGTGTAAGAGGAACACTGGAAGTTGGCGCGAGGTTACAAGGTTCATGATATTGAAGCCAATAGGCCCTAAAACCCACAACGCCCACCACCACCAACCCTAAGGCTCGAACATCAGAAACCTTATAACCTCGCGCCAACTTCCAGTGTTTTTCTTACACGCTGTCGCCTAGGAACTTGGCTTATCCATCCTTTATTTCACCACTTTTTAGAGTTGAAGAACTTGGCTGAACTTCTTGCAACTCTGGTGGTTTTGTTCAGATTAAATACACTTATCAGGGATGTTGTCTGTATTCAAACAGAATATTATAATTTGTCCCGGATGTTTTCTGTGTTTAATTTAGAAAAACCAAATATTAAATATAGTTATCAAGGATATTGCCTGTTCTTAATTTAAAAAGTGTGTTAATTATACTTATCACGGAAGTTATCTATGTTTCATTTTAAAAGGATATTAAATATACTTATCAGGGGTCTTGTCTGTGTTTACTTTAAAACTTTAAATTACAGAAGGATGAATAAAAACTCTTACTTACTGAGCAAACTTAGTATCAACAATGAAGAATACGCAACAAATTCCAAAAGACAGGAAACAGCGTAACTTCAAAAGGAGAACAGAAAACCGGAACAGAAGAAATGTTAACAAACAAAAACTGAGAAAGGCGAGTTTCTCCCGGAAATAATTTAGGAGCCATGCAAAAGACGAGCTGGAAAATCCGATTAAAACATCCAGTGTCGCTATAATGATTCATTAAATATACAGATTCTAAACTCCGATATAGGTTCATGGGTAAAGAAAACTTTATTCCAAAGTTGAAGCAAACAAACAGAAACGAAGTAAGGAACAAAACTAAAAGGAAACTTCTTAAAGCAAAAGAGGAAGAGGAGGGAGAAAGAGAAAGGGAGACAGTAACGAGGACTACATGAACTTTATCTTCCGGTAAAAGAATAGGTTCCTTCCATGCGTCCTGAAGCACAAACTAAACAAACAAAAGCAAACCGATGTTTTCCTTTTGTTTTTAAAATTCTTATATAATGAACCTCTGCGAATGCGTCTTTAACATAACGAGATGCTTACATTTCTTCTAATTTTTAATATGAAAAAGAAAAATATAAGAGAAGAATTTTATTTCTGAAGTTGTTAGATATAAAAGGGGTCAGTAAGCTTAAATTATTCCCTGTCTCACTAACTGTAGATAACGCTTGGTACTATGGCTACATGACTCCTTCCTACATACGAAGTACTGGTAGGGCCGGATTTAAGCATCTAGGCGCCCTACATCCATGACTTTCAGCGCCCCGCCCCTTTCTTTTCCTTTCCTCCTCACCCCTTCCGCCCTTTCCCCCTTCCCATTTTTACATTATGACAATTCGTCCTTTCGCAATTTAATATTAATAATAACGAAACTATAATTATGCCATCCATTTTGTCACTTCTCGTTACATAGAAAAAAATGTAGGTTTACAGAATTGAACCCTATTGTGTATCAATCAGTTGGTTTATCGATCCACCCGTCAATACCACACTCCTTAAAACTAGCAACTTTGAAGTTATAAAATCTCTATGAATAGACAAAAGCGATACTACAAGCTCACTCGCTATGTTAAATACGTGGGCAGCTGGGTCGCGGTGGATGAATGGTTAGATAGCACATTGCTGGTGCTTGGTGTCGTCAGTTCAAACCTTGCTCGTGTCATGTGGGCTTTACGGTGTGTCATGTACGTAAGGAGTTCTCCAATTACCTCCCACTTTCTTCATTTCACTAATCATCCTATCATTATTCATCCAACCTGAGCCAAAATTGCCTAAAGGCCTTAAAAAATTAAATTCAAATTCAAACGTGGGCAGCTCTTTGAATATTAAACGCTCTGGGAATATTTATCTCCTGAAGATATACGGTCAAACAAGGGAGAAAAATAAGGCATGTTTCTCTTGTCATAAAAGAGAGGTTAAGACATATTTGAAATTGTTAGCCATATTTAAGTCAGATCAGGATAGGCTATAGGAAGGTAGCAGATGGTGTCTTAGTTAAGGTACCATCCTGGCATTCGTGTGTTAAAACTTATGGAAACTCTAGAAAACTTCAGTCAGGACGGTCGGCATTCATAACCCAAATGCACGGTACCTACGCATCGCATACCCGAGAAGACAGGCTAGGAAAAGACACTTTAGTTTTCCTCATATACAAAAATCTATCGTAAA
>JAGDQP010055990.1:0-13025 GCA_022664845.1 Lepisma saccharinum
AAAATGACCATAAAAAGGAGACAATATATACGAAAGTGGTATATCTAAATAACATTCCTGGAATTGTAGTTAATGTGAATGGTGAACAAGCAGTTGGAAACCTTGATAGTGGCAGTGCGATTTCGATATTGGATTATAGGCTCGTATGTAAGGATTGGCTACCAAAGAATATTAAAACTAAGGTTAGAAGCGCTTCCAGTGATTTGTTTGGGTTGGATCAGGTTACCACAGCAAAATTTTACATTGGAAACCATGCATATTACCAAAGTTTTCGTGTAATACACAATTTTCATCTTAATATGCTTTTAGGCTTAGATTGGATGAAGGAAAACTCTGCATTTGTACATTTTGGGAAATATATTTTCAGTGACAAGTAATAACAAACCCCAGTTAAAATGTTTAGATGGAAAAGAGGATACTGTTGATACGGTTTCAAAAAGAGTTTCATTGGCATTGCAAGGGTATATTAAACGGAAATTTCAGTTAGCTAAGGAAGTAGTGTTAGCTCCGAAGATTAGTAAACAAGTGTCTATAAAACTATTGCATTCTTCAGCAAAAACATAGACAGTACCATGATACCGACAAGAGCCACAAAATAGAGAAGAATTATATGTTCGTCACAGAAACACACTTTCAGAAGCTCTAGCAGTTTTTGTCGAAGCAGATGTAAATAAAAGGTAATATGAAATCATTCGCGCTGCTAATAAGAATGTGTAGTATCCATGTTATTCACTGCTGAAAGAGGCTAAAAAGATTGTTATCTATGTGCTAAAGCAATAACTATAATATAAATTAGTGTTGAAATTAACTTACAGGACTTCTTGGATCACATAGCTTCACAATTATATAAATACTATGAGGATATTTTAGTAACACTAACAACGATCACAATTTAGACGAAATTTTCAGAGCAATGAAGATAGTGATGCAAATATTTTCCAAAGTTCGTTTGTTCCAATACGACTTAATACGCTATATTGACAACCAAAACAAAATTATTTGATAGAATGCAGTACCATTGCCCACAAGATTATGGTCGTGATATCACTAACGAAGAAATTCAGTACATTGAAAATCAGGTGAGAACCCTGAAGTGGTCTGAAATAATGACAACTGAAGGTATTGTGCTTCACATCAAACGTAATTTGGTAACTACTATGGTAGATGCTAACGTCTGTAATGCAGCAACTCATACATTATCAATCTTTGTGGACAAACATCAAAGAAATTTAATAACCTGAAGAAACAAACTGGAAAATCCCGATGCAGTGTCAATTATGCACGCTAGAATTAGACTTTGAGAAACGTTAGATCTCCTACTCCCAGAGATACCGTATCAGCCAAAGTCACAGGACAACTCAGATAACAGCAATGGACATCGAGGAAGAAGAGGGAAGGAGTGACTCCGAGGACTACGCGTAATAAGGTACGTAATATCACATTTATTTCTTTTTCCCTATTTGCTTATTTCTTTCACGTTTTATTATCAAAACCCCACAATTACGATATTTATTATAATTACAAAGCTTAATGTATCGATTAAACACACCAAATATTTTTTGCCACAAATTGACAGCAAATACTCCACTGTGCAATAATTAATGGCGACCATTTTGTATAGCGGCGCATACAAACATTTGTGTTAGCAAATTTTTACGGAAAACGTAATATATGCGGACTGGTTTATCATAATGTATTCAAACAAAAAAACATTATTTCCAATAACATATGCTTGCAATTTTGAGTCCTGTGAATGACAAACCTAAAACGTAATCAAAATTGTCAAAATGGCATCCAAACATGATTGTCGAAATAGAAACAATTGCAATAATTAGGGTGCTTTTTCGCCCGGTAGGGACTGAATACTAAAGGTTCGTTTCTTGTACACTATTACATATCGAAGGTATACATAATATAATATGCTGCTTTAATATTTTATGTATATTTGAATATACAAAAGTTCGTATTTTATGTAGTATATTGGTGGCCCAACATCTCTGGTAGGACAAAATAAAAGAATCGAATTTTCACACGTTATACATTGGTGTAAGGAAAAACTACGGTAGAATTTTCAACTTTGATATTTGAATTTGAAGGCAGTTACATATTTGCAAATTGTTGAATGATACTCGTTCACGCTTTGGTAGGAATATGAAGATCCTTCTCTGATGGAAGACCAGATTATTTTCACACGTTATACACTTATGTCAGGAGCACTACAGTGGAAAATTCAACTTAGAAATTTGAGTTTGAAGGGAATTAAAGATTTGCAAATTGGAGATTAATAAAGCTCATGCGTGCTTTAGTACTTCGTATAAAGAATGGTTCTGAAAAGAAATATTCTGTATTACCATTAAAATTACGATTTGACTACTGTAATAATACTTGAAATGTTTAAGTATTTATAGATGCAGACAACTATATAAGCGCTTCACATATACACGCTTATAGAAAGGTGGCAATGTTTTGCCAAAGGCTTGGTTGCATAATGGAATGAAAAAGACAGAGTGGAAATGTGGAGCAGCCATGTTGCCAACTGAACACTATATATATATCTGGTGTAGTAAAAAGTAATCCATTATTTTTGCATGACATTAAAGGCTTGACTTACCATAGTTAGAATGATCCGATTTAGGTCACATATGCGCCGTTTTGTTCGATAACGTGTTGCCATTTGGAAGGTAATATCATGATGCCTCTCTCATAGAAGCCCTTGTCCCTATTGGCAAAAAATTGAGACAGTCGATTTTCACAAGCCTCTCTTGAAGCGAATTTTTCACCAGCAAACGTGTTCGCCATGGACAGGAACAGATGGTAATCACTCGGTGCCAGGTCCGGACTATAAGGTGGATGCATAAGAACCTCCCAACCAAGCTCCCGGAGCTTCTGGCGAGTCACTATCGATGTGCGTTGTCCTGGTGGAACACAATGCCTCTCCTATTGGCCAAAGCTGGCCGCTTCTGGGCGATTGCTGCCTTCAGACGGTCCAATTGTTGACAGTATAGTTCCGAGTTAAGGGTTTGGCCGTAGGGGAGCAGCTCATAGTAGATAATTCCCTGCCAATCCCACCAAACACACAGCAAAACCTTCCTGGCCGTCAATCCTGGCTTGGGCACCGTTTGCGCCGGCGCACCGCGCTTCGACAACGACCGTTTTCGCGTGACGTTGTCGTAAGTGATCCACTTTTCATCACCAGTCACCAACCGCTTCAGAAATGGGTCGCTTTTGTTGCGATTCAGCAGCGATTCGCAGATGGAAATTCGGTCCATGAGGTTTTTTTGCGTTAACTCGTGTGGCACCCATACATCAAGCTTCTTTGTGTATCCAGCCTTATGCAAATGGTTCCACACGGTTTTATGTGCAATGTTTAGCTCTTGGGCAATCGAAACAGTGCTTACATGACGGTCGGACGCGACAATGTCCATGATTTTATCGACATTTTCGACACGTGGTCTTCCAGTGCGTGGTACATCTTTGACGTCAAAATTACCGGCACGGAATCGACGAAACCCAAATTGCGCGTGATTGGCTGTTACAGTATATCAGGACCATAAACACTATTCACATTTGCAGCCGCCTGGCTTGCGTTTTCGCCTTTATCGAAGAAAAAATGTAAAATATAGCGTATTTTCTCTTTGCTAGTGTCCATTTTGACGCGCGCTCACACAACACTGAGTCAACTCATCACAACTATCTGAACAGTGTTTGTAGTACGCAATCTCATCGTTTGAACGCCATCTCGTTGAACCCGATCGGACTTATACAACGCGAGATACAGATCACTGAAGCCATCTATTGGCAAAATAATGGATTACTTTTTACTACACCAGATATATTCATATATAAAAGCTCTTTTACAAGATTTTCAGGATGTGCATTACGTATTCACATCTTTCTTGGGCACTGGTGGTAATATACCGTACCATTTACCAAAGCACGCATGAGCAACTCTTTTCAATATCAAAGTTGAAATTTCTACCTTTCGTAAGTGCCTAACCAAGGGGGCGATTCCCAAACAGACGTTACGTGAAGCAGAGTGCAAGCTGCTTTCCTCCATCATTTTCTTCAATTTGAAAATTCAAATCTGAAAATTAAATAAAAGCAAAATAGGTTTTCATCCAACATTATCATTATTTTATTTACATGTAAAATTCTAAAAATTATTCCTCCATTTCATGACGCATATGTCTTAATGTTTTCAAACAGACTAGCATTCCACTGTTGAAATAGTACTACATGAAAGTGTAAATCATTTTAGTGTTCATGCACCCCACTTAATATCTTAACAGAATCCCTGGTCCTGAGAAAATATTTGATGATTTTTATAATGTTTACTATTTTCTAACACTGTTTTCAGTATAATTACTTTTTCCCCGCAAAATTACAAAATTATTTATTAATCATTTAAACATGGATTCATTTGGATTTTAAAGTTCCGGGGTGGTAATAAAGGAACATACCTTTGATGGATTTTTGCAAGTATTAATAAATAAATTTAATTTCTTTCATATTCATTGCTAATAAACTTTGACTTCCATCACCAAAATATAAGCTATTTATTCCCTTATGTAACATATATAAGGGTCTGTCAAATGAAATAATACTTTTACTAATTAAGTAAAACGTACTCTTGAATGTGAATTCATTGGCAAATCTTATCTAATCTACAGCTGACATATTTCTTGTAAAATGATTATAGGTTCATATAATATGAAAGATGTACTTAAATAATTATCGTGTGAGCATAAAGAATATGTAATCATGCCACGTTTGTATTCTATGAACACAGATATAAATTCATTTTGGAGGTATTTTATATGAGAAATCACACAACACAATCTTCGCATGCAATTAACAAATATAGAGAATTAACACAGAGGGTTTTATGAACTGAGAAAAGCGTAGTTCTAGGTCACAGGCCTGTTTCAAAAAGATTGCCCGTACGTACTAAAGAAAGATTCTCTAATGAAACTGTATTTTAAGCGTCTCCTGTAATATTACAACCACAAGTATAACTATTAAGAAAATTAAAAAGAAATTTATAGTTAATTAAGTTACTTACGACACTTTTATTTACTTCACCCTTCGTCCTCTTAAGTGGCCATTTTATTTTTTATTCAATTTTTATACTTCAAGATATCTTCTACAAGCATTGATTAATACTCTGCCGCCATTTTGTTTCCGTGAACGAATAATCAACCCTTCCTACCTAACGGCCAAAACGAAGCATCTCTCGCAAGCTATCGCCATAAACGTTAACGAACGGTCAGAAATACAAATCAAAGCGTCGTTAACGACTGAAGTTCGAACACCGCGCTCTGTCTCACGTAACGTCTGTTCGGGATTCGGCCCCCTGAATAATCTTCACGAATGTCCGAGAAGAGTCCCAAGGAGGAGGGGGACAAGTGACAGTTTTAACTTCATTTGTTAAAATTTAAACAGGAAGGAAATGCAACAAGATATTTTTTTTTTAATTCGAATACAAGGCAGAGATAAATGTGGATACGAAGTGTTACGTGTTCAATTTTGATAATTTGTAAAATGTGATTAGTTCTTTAACTATGTAACATTATAACAAATTCGAAATGTAAAGATCTGGATGACCCTCTCCCCTTGTTCCTTACACAAAAAACAATTTCCTTTATTTATTAAAAATTAACATATGGGATAATACTGTGGCACAGGCATTATAAACTACAGTGAAACTTCTCCTAACGGACACCTCTATAAAGCGGACACCTCTAAATAACGGTCACTTTTCAATTCCCCGGCAGAACATCATTCGGTACAATGGAAAAGTTACTTCTGAATAGCGGACATTCTCAATAACGGACGCGAACACTGAAAACTATTCCCCAGCGCCTATGTAGAACTTCCAAATAACGGACAGCCAAGAATAAAACTCTCCTATTTTCTGGAATATCAAACAATAACGGGCAGGATTTCTAACATTTTCGCGCATTGTTGAGTAAGGAATTGTATTTCTTTGGTATTTCGTTTAGTTTTTTTTTTAAGTGCATATTGTTTAGTACTTTTTGTGTTTGTGCTTGTGTTAGGCAGTACGTACATAAAAACATCATCATGTGTATTTCAATTTCCTTTTACTGAACTTACAAAACTGCATTAGTGTACATTACGTATAAAAATATAGTAAACAGCAAGATAATGTTGCCCAAATTTGTGTGTACATTGCAGTAATTTTTCTTGTGTTGCATCCGAAGCTTTTTCCGAATAGCGGACACTTCCGAATAACGGACAGTTTTACGTTTCCCGTTACTGTCCACTATATAGAAGTTTCACTGTATTTGCAAAGTAATGTTTCTTCGTGTGTTAATGTATTATTTCACAAAAAATAGTTATATGTTTTATTTGTTAACACTTGAGTTATTTCTGTAGCACAACCCTTTGTTGGTTTTTCGTTTGCAGGAACTGCAGGGGGACAGATTTTATGCCATATCTTCCTGTAATAAGGAGTCAAATGTAGAAAATTCACGTGTTCGCGAAAAGTTAAAAGTTATGGTAAACAAAATGGCGTGTGCATGCGGAATATTTTTCTTCGAGAAACTTAAGAAAGTCTAAACATTATGTAACCGCTAAAAATATTGACGTGAACGACCCGGCACATGAACAAAATGCCTTCATATACAAAATATATACTACAATATATGTTATTTTCGTTACTGCAAAAACACTTCTAAAAATATTGTTGTTTTTCATGAATACTTAAAACTAGACGTAGGTAATTAAAGTAAAAGCTTCGCAGTTACACAACTCCAGAGGTTGTTTCAGAAATCCACTGTGAAATCATTCTAATAGCCGCCATTATATAGCGCTTCACACATGAGCCGCGAGGACAAACAATACTACTTGATCGCCACCTGCTTTCAAACAGATAACAAACCTAACAGCGAGGGGTGATAAGGTTCCAATGTCGACTGTATGACGCAGTAACTATTGCGGAGCAGAAAAACACCAATAGTTATGGTTTTTAATGAACTTCCTGATTCGAACTTTTGGCCAGTTTTCCCCTATAAATACTCCACTGTGCATCGGTTAGTATAAAAAAGATTTTTAAAAGGATTTTTAAAAAACACGCCTTTCTAAGATGGACTAAAATGTAAAAAAAATGTGACAAGTTAAAATTTGAAATCTGTATGTGATGCCCACTTTCGGTTAACTTAGTATAAGTCAATTCTGAACGTGAGTTGAATAATCGCTTCTTTGTACTTTTAGAATAAGTGGTATCTTATGCCTTGCAGGGAAGAAGAAAATCGTCTCGTGAAAAACTGTTTATGACTTATGTTTTTCCCGCGAATGCTAGTTATATGGCCGGGAAACAGGGACAGAACCGGCAAACTGGGACACGCCCCAAAAGGTTTCTGCCACAAACTGGGAGGAGACCCCTTAATTCCTATTGCCAAGGTTTTAGGGAACCGACCGGGGTAGACGCCTAATGCCCAATCCATACGTTCACGTTGTGGGGTCTGTTAGTACCCAAGCTACTGCTTGGCGAACGAACATAGATGGGCTGCTCACCAATCCGCATTAGCAGACAGCTTGGTGAGTCAAATGTCTGCACCTCTTCTTTCTTGTCACATGCTGGAACAAGTAAGATAAGATAAAATAACATGAGGAACAAGTAAGATAAGATAAGATAACATGAAGTGTATGGGTGGTAACAGCGAACAAGGAAACAGCCTCGGAAGACCTCATTGCCCGCAGGACGGAATACAGCTGGCAACGGCAGCGGTCAGTCCTGCAGGAAGTAAGAGGGTCAAAATGCCGGGTTTGGACTGTAGACTGCCAGAAACTTTGGATTTGGAAAAGAAAGGAGAGAAGTTAGTACAAATCTCAGAAGCCAACAGATGTTCATTTCCAATACATCTTTCAAGAAGCCGCCCCGGAGGAAGTGGACATGGAAAGACCCAAATGGGGCTAAAAACGAAACAGACTACGTTTTATCGAATAATAAGGAAATTCTTCAAGGCGTGTCTGTTCAGAATAGTTTCAAAATGTCAAGTGATCATAGGATGGTGAAATGTAAACTGAAACTAAATACTAGACGAGAGGAAGAAGCTTATCAAAGGAAAACTGCCGAGTTTAGATCTAGAAAATCTATTGAGAAACAGAAAGACATTCGAGATAGAACTAAGCATTAGATTCAGCACCATGGAAGAGTTAGAAGATTAACAAGATATTAATAGTAGAAATAAAATACTAACTGAGATAATAAGAGGGACAGTAAATGAAATAGTAGGCATCAACAAGAAAAAAAGACAGCAAAATCTCAGAAGAAACTAAACTCTAGATGAAGAAAAGAAGGGAAATAAAATAAGAGGAATATTAAGATTATTGAATACAAGGAATTAAATAAAACCGTAAGAAAGAAAATAAGGAGGATGTACGAATATACACCGAAATTCCTGTTAGAAATACAATCGAGGAAAACAAGAGCCTGAAGAAAATCAAGCAGCAGCTCATGATAGGGAAAAAGCAAATAATTGCAGTTAAGACACCTAACGGAACCGTGACCAGAAATAATAAAAATATTTGAAAATTTCTACAGAGAATTGTATTACTCTGAAGAAGAACTAGGGAAAGAAGATTCAGAAGAAAATGAAGTCCCAGATGTAATGAAAGAAGAAATGGATAAAGTACTTCGAGGGATGAAGAATGGAAAGCCTCCAGAAGAAGGAGGACTCACAGCAGAGATGTTTAAATGGGGAGATGAAAAGATGAAAGAACTTGCCAAATTGTTCTTAATGTGCCTGACGAAGAGAAAAATATCCTCAAAATGGATTATTATCAGTATTATTATTTTGTTGTACAATCGCGATCATATATTTTTGACTCCTTTGAATGCTAATTTCAGCAATATGAATTGTGGTACTGTTCGCCTAATGAATATGCAACCCAACTTGATTAGTGGATAACTTTGAATGCATACCATTCCAGGATGTGCAATTCTTCCTCCAAAAGCATTTTGCAGGAAAAAGAACGAGATCGTGTATTGCGGAATCATATAAATTGCAGGCGTTAGCATCACTTAGAGAAATTTAAGATAAAACAGGTTTAATTAGAAGAAATGTTTCTTGTATCATAGAGAAACTAAAAGAAATGTATATTTAAGAACTTTTATATTTAATTACCACATTTAAAAACGTAATTAATCAATGTTATAACACTTTTGTGTGACAAGAAAATACTCTGAAAGATAATGAGGTATGGAACAGAACACAAAAAAGGGAGATAAACATTTGCGCACAATAAGTGAAATAAATGATTTCAAAATTACACAAAAATTACATTCAAATCTATATTATTCAAATATACACTGTATACCCGGCTATTTTACACATTTTGCCAGAAAGGTTACAAAATGTAATTAGCTTAAGAAAATGCTCAAACTAGGAGCGGGATTCAAACCCGGGCCGCCTGATTCGAAGTCCGACACCTGAACCACTTTACTACGTATCTCATGCAGAACAGTGTTCACCAAACCGTAGTAGTAGTTATGGTAAAGTAGCTATTGAAAAGGATGCAATGGCATGTCTTTTTGTTACCTATGTTTATGTGAGGAGAAGTTCTGTGATTTTCAGTGAAAGAATCAGCTTCTTTTCGTAAAACTGCAGTTTAATTCTGTCATAGAGCACTGGAAACTCCTCAAGATACTACATTTTGCCTTTTCATAACCATGCGTGAGAAATACCAAATACGGGCGTAATGTGGAAGTTCTGATGCCAATCCTGGGCGTAAAAAAATACATGTTTACATCGCAATAATACTCCATAATGTGTTTAGTTCGCAATGCGCTTCAATGAGATTATTTTCATTGATTTTCTGCTGCGTAGAGAGTCCAATCTGCTGAAAACTCAAGTGATGAAGGGGCCACGGTGGCTCTGTTGGTAGAGCGCTCACCTCTGGTCCTAGGGGTCGTCGGACCAATCCCTGCTTATGCCATGTGGGCTTTGTGGTGGACAAACACCGTGTGTGTGGGTTTTCGCGCGGTCTCTCATTCCACCAATTCATCCCATCATTATTCATACGGCCTAAAGGCCTTCAAATAAATTCAAGGGATGAAATTCGTTTGAAGGTATGTTTCTCCTTGCACTCAAGTAACCCCTTGATTTTGGATTAGATCCTACATTTCACGCAACGGAGTGCGTTTTGGAATAACGTTGATTTAAAAAAAAACAGTTTATCTGAGCCCATGTGGGTTTTATAGGCCTTTTGGAGATTTCCTTGGGTTTTCAAAATAAAATGTGATTAAACGTAAACGTAAAGTTGTGCACAGACCTCAGTAGCCCAATCGATAACAGTTTGTCATAACTGTGGAATCCAGAGGCTTGGAGTGGGTGTGTTACAATATTTGTTAGAGTGTTAGAAAGTTTAAATTTATACCGTAGTTTCTCGTTATACAAGTACATAACGTATGAAAATAATATCATAGACTTAGCACGCTTCCCCATATCTGTCTGCTCTAACACTAAAGGAATTTTGTTCAGAGGACGTGATTTTGAATTCATCCGTTACGTAGCTCTGGTGTAGACGTCATATTCTATTATGAGGTCTATACCAGAGCTGCCTAGTGGATGAATTCAAAATCACGTGCTCTGAACAAAACCCCACTAGTTTTAGCGCAGACAGAAATGGAGAAGCGTACTGTTTAAGTGTTTATGTATTATGAGTTCTATGATATTATATTTCTATCTGGTGCTATGGGTGAAATTACGAGAGAGACCCTGGGTGTGGGGCACGAGAGATACACTTTAAAAGCTATCGTTTAAAAATTATGTCATTTTGAAATGACTTGGGTGGGGGGTAATGATCCCCATAAATGTGCCCATGTCTGATGCTTTATCAGAAATGTTGAGCTTTTCATGCAGAGAACTAAAATTATCAAGCATACTTTAAAAAAATGTTTTTGTTTGAACATTCTATGGTAAACCAGTCCGTAGATATTGCATTTTACGTATGCAAACACAAATACTAGCATGCACCGCAATACAGAAATGGCCGCCATTAATCAATCGTTGGGAATAAAAGAATACCAGTTTTGAACTATTCTAAAGAGATATAAACATTAAAAGAAATACTAAAATATTAGGAGAGCTGAAGCAACTATGCTGAAAAATCTCAGATCGAGTAAGACACATGGAATTTATGGAAAAGGGTTACTTGATTTAAGTAATCTTTGAATTTATTTATGAACTTTCAGCATCTCGGATTCGGGCCGGGAAAGGGTGGAATTTGGAAGGTAGTCGGCCAGGACATAGTTCGTAAGTATCATCTTGGCTTTTGCCTGGTATAACTGAGGAAAACCCTTAGAAAATGTTCAGTCAGATGAGCGAAAGTTGGGATCCGCTTCCAGAACTTTCCAATCCAATTGATAAGCCAACATACTACCAACTGAGCTACGTCAGTTCGGTTCAAGTAATCTTGAAGTTGAAAATAATCTGTAATCAGATACTAATACTTATTTCGAAAGTATGTTTCTGAAATGTTTAATTTTCTCAAGTAATCTTCATTAGCACGAAATCTTTTATTGTTGAAAATAAACTTATGGATTATAAATGCCGAGAGGAAGTCCGCTAAAAAGTATTAATATTGTAATTTCCACGTCATTTGAACGCGTGTTCTGAAATGTACATCAGGAAGTCTGTTATCTTTGAATAAGTTGGGAATGAAACACGTGGAGTAAACGATGTGAGAATTTCTGTTCTGCGAAACTGAAGTTACTTTCACAAAAATGAATTATGTTACTAAAGTAAAATAAAAACTAAGTAATATTAACAACATTCAGTTATAAAATCGATAATCGGGTTAAAGAAGCTTGAAGTATTTTGAGCGCGTATTTTCCACCTTTAAAGGTGATATTTTAGTTCTAATTTGTCAATCAGTGAAGATCTGCAAATGTCCAAGCTTGTGAGTTTTGTGCTACATTTATTGTAGTGTGACATGAGAATGAGAAAATTCATTCCCGTTACTAAGGTGCTTTAGACGAATAGTGTTCTTAAATTGATTAAAAGCATTATACTGAAAAGTGCTGAAACATACAAAAGCGAATTTGGGCATATTATAAAGGTAAGCAAGAAAGTTGTGTCGCTTTTTCACCTACCAATTTCGAACATCGATACGTCACCTAAGGCGTACCTGGAAGATCAAAAATAGTCCCCATCAGCATCGACCACCTTCTGCCAAAGTTCTGGAAGGCCATGGATTCCATCGCGATAGAACTTGTTGGACTGTGAAGCGAAGAAGGTATCAAGTGCATTTTGCACCTCTACTAGGGATTTGAACTGGCGTTCTCCAAGGTGATTGTCCAAGGAATGGAACAGGTGAAAATCGGACGGTGCAATGTCCGAGGAGTATGGCGGATGCAATAGTGTTTCCCATCCAAGGCGTAGAATGGTGTCTCGGGTCATCCTAGCCACGTGGGACCTAGCGTTGTCCTGCAACAGGGGACCCCTTTGCGATTCAGAAGTACTGGATCCAGAGTTTTGAGTTTTTCTTGAACACGGCTTAACTGCTTACAGTACAGTTGCATTTATGCTCTGACCAGCTGGTAGCAGTTCCCGATGCACGAAGCCGCGAGCAGTCCACCAAACACACAGGAGGACCTTCTGGTGTAGTGCTGGTTTCGGCTGTTTTGGAACCGGTTCATGGGATGCTAACCAATGACGATGGTGCCGTGGAGCTTCGTACAGGACCCACTTCTCATCACATGTCAACAACCTGTCCAGAAATGGCTCCTTCCTCAGACGACACACCAAAGAAACACAGGTGTCTGCTCGCGTTGCCTTCTGGCCCGGAGTCAAATCATGTGGAACCCATCGACCCAACTTGTAGTGCTTCCCAAGTTGATGGAGATGCTGCCGAATGGTTTCTCCACTCACACTGAATTGTAGTCCCAGTTCCTCACATGTCTGGCCAGTGTTCGCCTCAACTGCTGCCTGAAGATCTTCATTTGGTACCTGTGTTGGTCTTCCTGCACGTGGTGCGTCTTCGAGCGTTTCGTCACCGTC
>JAGDQP010055991.1:0-13025 GCA_022664845.1 Lepisma saccharinum
CTTGTTTGACAACTTAGGATTCTTATTTAGTTTTGAAACACCAATGCGAAACGTCTTAAGGGAGTAGGGGTGAAAAGAAATTGTATATCCAAGTATACGTATTAGTAATTAAATTATAAGATTGGAAAATCCATATAAACGAACATAAAACTTCATTTTGAGTGTTATTTTATTTGTACAAATCAAAACGAGAGAAATAGTGGGAAGATGGATTTTATTTTCGTAAAAAAAATGGCGCCAAAGCAGGGGGTTGCAAATATATCGTTTTAAAAGCATTTTTGAGCAAAATGTGTTTACATCTGTACAAAATTATCTACAAGAAAGCTTATTTCCATTTTTTTAGAACGCACTGTTTAGACAGTAGAGGTGCTTCTATTTCTGCAGTTTTTGTTTCCATTTGGGGGCTGCTTTTTCAATATGGTGGAGAGAGAGGCAATGCACCAAGGTCGCAAATTCGGTATATTACTTAGGACATGAAACTGCCAATTTTCAAATCTCATGTATTGTTTTCAGCTCCCAATTGCTTGGGCTAATTGCTAAATAGAAGGAACATTTCCAAATACAGAAAAAAAAGATGCATACAAGTAAAATGTAATTTTTTGGGAGTTCATTTGTGTCAATTGGGAAGATATTAGAAGTTGAAATGTGATGTCATTGGATTGTCAGAGTTACCAACCTGTTATAACGTTTTTTTAAAATAGCACTATGCCCGTTTATTGGCTACCTGATATTCTCTAGTGATAATAAACATTATAATGTGAAACGCAGAACATAGTGTTGCAAACTGTGAATATTATACCAGGTGTAATACTGAAAATTAACCTTTTCATCATTTTATCTCACATTATTCACAGATTGCAACACTGTTTCTGTGCTTCACCTACGATGTTTATCATCAGTAGGGGATATCAAATGTCTAATAAATATTGCTGTTTGATAAAATAAATATTAATTTTATTTAGCACTGTACATTACGATTTTGGGCTCCAAGTTGGATATCCTAGATCTGAAAAACGAACCAAAATATCGCACATGATCAATATATCAAAGCAAATTCTGGAACGCCCAACAACAACAGCAAGCGTTCTGGTATAATGTTTTATTTTATGGAACAGTACTATTTGTTGGACATTTGATTGCGATGGTAAACATCTTATGTGAAGCACAGAAGCAATGTTGCAACCTGTAATAATGTAAAGGGTAACATTATTAAAATGTCAATTTTCAGGATTTAACATGGTATGATATTCAGTTTCCAACGCTGCGTCGTGCTTCGCATATGATGGTTATCATCACTGTAGAGAATACCAGATAGCCAATAAACTCATGCAGTGTTATTTGAATATAGATAAGCAACCCTGACAACCCGATGACATCACATTTTAATTTCTAATATTTACCCAATTGATACAAATAAACTCCCAAGAACTATGGTACATTTTCTTGTATGAATCCTTCTATTTAACATTGTAAAATTATGTTTGGCCCTCTAATAGAAATTCCTGTAACTTTAAGATGAAGCGGAATTCGAAAAATGACAAAGTTATCTTTTATTTTTGTTTTGGTGTCAGGAATCCATATGCGAAGTTTGGTTATCGAGTTATGCTTCTGAGTTCGAACCCAAAACAAAATTTTGAGCTGCAAATTTGACTCCCTGAATATCTAAAAAAAAAAAAGAAGCGGAAATGTGTAGTTCTTTCATTGCACTGACTTCAGTTACCTATAAAAGAAGTAGGTACCCTTTTCCTTTACTTCAGATAAGCGTTGGTTATGTTAGCTTAAGTTAGGTTACATGATAAAAAAATATATTGCTAATTTCACTACAGTGACTGACATGGACAGCAAAATGTGGATTTCTACGTTACTCAATTGACTCGTATTGTGTACAGTGGGGCTATAATATTCTATACTCTCGACCTTTCAATAGCCTACCTCTAAGCTTCTGATTCAGAGAGCTAAGTTTGTGACTTCTTTGAAGATTTTAGCTATAATACGAGAGTGAAACAAAGCGTGTAGGAGTATCATATTACGCCACACGAAGAAACTCATTAAAACTTTCTAATTCTATTGATTACGACTTAGTAAGAAGATCATAACACACTTGAATCTGTGCGTGTAGGTGTGGGAAGGAAAACATAAGCTATTTGATCGCGAAACGTTGTCTATATGATATAACATCTTCGACTTATTTCAACTTGAGTTCACACGAGAGATGTTCATTAATGTTAGTTCTGACCAAGACTTACAAAGGGATTAAGGTCTAAGGATAAAGTTGCTAATGCGTTGGATGAACTTTCAGTGGTAAGGTGGCTGAAGGGAGATACCAAGGGCTAGAACTGAATAAAATACTAATACAAGCAACACGTTCTCTTAAAACCAGTCTAATAATCTCTTTACAAAGTGTACAGCTTAGCTCAAGATTATTTGGTAAACATGTATCCAATTTTGATGTGGTTAAAGCGGATTGTGTTTGACAAAGAAAGCTCATTATCTCTTAAACATGTTTAAGGAAAACCCTTATTAAACACTACACATTTTCAAGGCATAAGGCAAAAGTTTCATTAAAAATGTTTTTTTATATTTCATGAAAACCTACAATGTTTCATGACTATCTAATATCGAACAACTTTATAGTAAATGAACAGTGCTTAGATTTAATGAATTAACAACCATTATATGTTTATTGATCGTACCTCTTCAATTGTGAATTATTTCAGAGAGAGAGAGAGACATTATATGTACTCAGTTCTCGCAATAACTACCACGCTCATCCCCGACAAATGATTTCGTCGCGTTCAAGGCAGAAGAGCGTGCGTGTATTGGATATCCATATAACTTACGCCTTATGCCTTGAACGTGACAATTTGTTTGGAATAAGGGTGAGTCCACATTAGACCAAATTTTTGTGCGTGCACATGTTGGTGAGGACTGTCTCAGAATGACGAAATCATCGGTCGTTTCTTTCTTACTCTGAAATTGGAAAATAGAAAACAAGAGAAAGAAATTATATTTGCATAATTACTTACTGCAGAAATTACTATATTTGTTGACACAGTGTACTATAAGAGGTTTAAGCACACACACACAAGACAAGAAATATCTAAACGGAACGAAATTATTTACATGTGCTGTCTTAACCAATTTGCAAAATTACAGCTAACACTGTTCATGTGTTCATAGAGTTTCCAGATACTTTAACTATGTTTTTGTATGTTTACATAGTTTTATGTTCAACAAATGTTTTTCGAACATTCTGACAAGTTTTCCCGGGATTTTCCTGTCATACCAGGTAAATACTGAAATGGTACCTTCAACATAGGCCCTGTCCGGCACCTTCCCGAATCCTTTCTCCTCCCCTATTCCGGCCAGAACCTTAGATGCCTAAAGACCATAAATTAATTTGAAAGTTCTTAGTTTATAAAGACCCTAAAGCTTGAAACAAAATACTCGTGTAGTGATTTGGTTCGTTTTAAACTGCACAATAACTCTTCAAATACCAAAATATGGTCGCCAAATCATTACAGATTCTTTCCCATATTTCATTATTGGAACCAAAGAGTCCAAATCACACTCTTCCATTTTTTTTCTTAATTAGAACGCCATTAAAATTCAACAAAATGGAGTATTTGGTCTCTGTTTACTGACACTTTAAGGGCATTGCACGATTAACAACGATAGACAGAATGACGATCGAAGCTTGTTACGGTATTGAGATAGTCCTCGTCAACATGTATGGTTTATTTAGTTTCGTATGAAAAAGATGTGAACAAAAAGTGTATGATGCGTGTATAATATTTTAGTGTTACTGCGTTACATATGTACGCGTATGATGTGTGGGTGTGTATTCACAGGTATAAAGGAGAAACATATGTGGGAGTTATATTGCTACTGTTTTTACCGCAAAAGTAATTACTGCCTCTATATCAATCAGGTGGTGAAAATATTGAGTCAGTCGCTATGAAAATGGAAAGAGAGACGGCAGTTGATTTCAACCTCTCTGCCTGTAGGCAATAATTTTCTCTTCTTCCCCTCCCCCTCTCTTGTCATGTTCATTCTTAAATTAATGAACTGTTCACCTGTTCACACGCAGTTTTGCAGTTCGTTAGTTGAGTCTGTGAAGTATAAAATGCGTACTTGTCACTAATTGAAGATCCACAAAATTTTTTGAAAGGCCTTTTCAACTCTTGTAATGAAAATCAATTCATTTTCACTGGCACCGCAACCAGCGTACCATGTACATGTTATTTTACGTCATTCTTTCTTTTCTCTGTGATTTTAATTCCATTGCATAGTGCATGTGTGATTGTGTTCACCACACGCACAGAGACACACACACACAGAGAGAGACATTGTTGTAGGTGTAACGTTGGATTCGATTGGTGAACAGAAAAGGTTAACCCTTTAAAAGAGAGAAGAAAGCTGAGTGATATGTACTATTTTCTTTTGGGGCACCCTGAAACAGATTATTATTTATATATTGTGTCCCTGAAATAATGAAGCAACATTCGGGAGGTGATTGTTTAAATCAAAACAAGAGAAAAAAAATCATTTGAAGAAATGTCGATACATGAGTAGTTTCGAAGCTACGTGCTCAAATTTATGGCGTTATCGTTACAAATGACGTCATCGCAATACATAATGACGTGACCGTGCTCAAATTTATGGCGTTATCGTTATAAATGACGTCATCGCAATACATAATGACGTGACCGATATCGGCTTCGGAAGTCACAACCAAAGTAGTACCCGATAGATCCATTTATGTAATGTTTATGATTGAAAGAGTGTCACATAGACAGTTTTCGCAATGTAAGAATTGTATTGTCAAGGAATTAAATTAAATGCCTTAATATGGCAAGGCACTACCTCAAGTATGATTTGCTAGGCCAATATCGCTTACGTCATTATATGACGCCATTTATGATGATGCCACCTTTACTTTGAGCTCCTGTAGCTTCCAAGCAAGGCATGTTTCGACATTTTTTTTTTCAAAGGAAATGTAAATAATCACGTCTCGAAATTAGCGTCATAATTTCAGCGACATATTGTGTATTCAATGATCATACATGGTGTGCCACTTATAGCTATATTGTATACAACATGGGTTTAGTATTAATCTAAGGAGTGAAGTAAGATTTTTCTATACCAGTAATTCGGTAGTGTACCGGACTCTATTGACTTTCGTACTAGAAATCGACAAGCCTACACTGCTAAAAATTAGCTGTGTTAATTCAACACAATGCGGTGCTCCAGCCTGACTACTACTTTTTGTTTGTTAAATCAACACAGCCCACGGTGCTGATTTCGGTACTGGGACCAAAAAACAAAGTTAAGCTGTAGCGAGATTTGAACATGGGTTGCTCAGTTAGAAGTCGAGCGTCTTACCTCAAGCGCTTTACCAAACGCGTTTTTACATTCATATCATTTAAAGACTACAAAAAGTGATCTAAATTTCAATGACTTATATTTTATAGATACCTTTTAACTTTACATAACTCGTAGTTCTCGGAGAAACAAGTTGTAAAAACTGTTGTTTTGCAGGTCTACCGTTCTAGACTCTTTCAGGGTAAATTAAAACGAAACCCAGAGTCCACTGACCCACCACCCATCATGGCCCAAAGTTCACGATGGATCACGACCCACTGTTGATACATTGACTAAAGAAAAGAAGTTTTTATAAGGCAATGCCGTAAAATTCATTTGAGCCACGAGCCGTCTTTCGTGTTAAAGTAACTCATGCAAGCCGCTCATGACCAACTCGCCTCGTCATTGTTAACTAAGTCTGAAGACGCTTTTTAATTACAACGTTGCAGCTTGTTGATAATTGTAGCTTCAAATGTACGAATATAACTAATTTAATGATTATAAAGGTCTTAAAAAACATTAAACTTTTGTCCCCTCAAAGGAGCTTAATTTCCAAAATGAAAAATGAATTTAAAAGCCATCACAGAGCAAATTTGACTCTATTCTCGTCCCCAACATCACTCTTTGTGACTTCGAAAAATGACACGTAAAAAAAAAAAATCCAGCAAGTTTGAACGTTTTTATCTCCCCTGATGGCACAGCTATAGAATAAAGAATCTTATAATCCCACTCAGTCTGTCTGTCTGTCCGTGTCGACTAATTAAATCAGGAACCACAAGGTGCTTGAAGTGTTGTTAGAAAGGTATTTGCTAGGCTAGCTCAGAGCCACACGAATCAACTTGATTGGTGCACTGGTTTAGTGTTGACGATCTATTTATAATAATTATATTGCTTAAACTGCTTTATAATCTGTTAGATCTATTCACACGAAACTTGGTATAAATATTATTCGACATAATGGAAACACACTGTGTGTATCCATCCTTTCACCGAGCATCCCGTTACCAGTGTTGCCAACTCATGTCTATGAAATATATCTCATGAACCAGAAGGTGTAGAGACGTGGCTGGAGTGTCGCTCGAGAGATCTTCGCTATACTAGCTCAGAGCCGCCGGAAGACTTGACTGTTACAGTGGGTAAGTGTTGCCAACCAATTGCATTTAAATTTAATTTTTCAAATTACTTTCATTCCATTAGACCTATCTGCACCAAAATTAGCATATACTTTGATAGATATGAGAAACAATTCTGTGAGTTGTCATCGTGCCGAAGCACCCGAGTTATCAGTGTTGCCAACTCATTTTTATACAATTATTCTATAATTTTATTCGATACAATAGTACAGCAATGATCAAAGTGTTAAAGAAGCAAAAATACACATAACAAAGAAAAGAAGGAAAATATTATTTGTTCTTGTTCTTATATGATGCAGAAATGACTCGTCTGGATTTGTGACTGCCTATGACTACAAATACCGTAACAGAGTACTGATTCTCAAGGTGGATCCACGGATGAGGGGATAAGGCGACGAGTGCGGAACGTACCTGGTTCGAACCCCACAGCAGCGGTTTGATAATTTACTGTTGGAAAATTAACACCATATATCATGATGAAAGCAACGGATAAAATGAAACTAAATGTTAATAGACAATAACCATGCTCTGTTTTGGCCAATTGAACCCGTTTCTTCATAGTTTCTTCTCAGCCATTATTCAACGTCGAATAAACCGTTGAACAGGTGGACATTTCGGTACATTTAGAACGTTAACGTAATGTTTCGGTACTAATGTTTAATCCACGTACTTTCAACGTATGTGTGCTACTGGGGAAGAAGTGAATTAAATATTTGCATAACTACTCATTAGGATTGATATTTAACATACAGAGATACACTTGTACGAAATTCAGGTACAAACATACGTAAAACGTTACGAAAATTGCGGATTCAAGCACTTCCGCATTTCAAAAACATTTCGCTGTCATATTGTCAGAAACTTCTTAACTTGTTAATCCCAATTTCGTGTGATGTTCTATTCCTGTTTCTATGTTTATTCCTAGTTCTTGTTTTCTACTTTCTCAAACTTCCAACTAAGAGGTTCTGTTGGCCGAGGTATAATCCTATAGCTTCTCAAATTTACGAAATCTTTAATCCTGGATTAATCCCGAATATGTGTTGGTGCAACAGTAAATCCCTGCTTAATCTTGATTTACGGATCAACCGTGTTTTATATACTGTGAAATAAAGTACCTTTGACTTTTTGGTGCAAAATTCCAATTTGGTATCCACAATTTTTGAGAGGCAGTGGCGAACCCAGAGTTGGGTTTAGAGTGGGCTGTTCTTTGCCTCCCAGTTCTTGGGAGGAAACAGATTAAAAGAAAAAAACGAAGGTAAAATATGAACCCCTGTATCCGTCACTGATTCTCAAAAATTGTGGGTACATTATACCGCCTATTTTTCAGAGGCAGTGACGGGTACAAGGATGCATATTTTACCTTCGTTTATTCTTCTAATCTGTTTCCTCCCAAGAGCTGGAAGGCAAGAACCCCCACTCTAAACCCAACTCTGGGTTCGCCACTGACTCTCAAAAGTTGTGGGTACCTGATTGGAATTTTGCACCCAAAAGTCAAAGGTACAGCTTTTGCCATGTACAACAGAGCATACGTGTTATAAATAACAATACCTATCCTTTCCACTACTTTTTCGCCACCTGGTGTCAGTCCAGCCGAATTAGGAATTGATTAAAACCAGTATACAATGATTGTTTCTGCATTCGATTTGAAACTCGAAGAAAGCACAGAGTAAGAGCTCGGTATCTGACACTTCACTTTATTGGCCCGAAATAAATTAAAAGCGTAGATATTACATATGGGTTACTAACATTACTTCATTACTAGTTCGACTGGACCAACACCAGGTGGCATGGAGAGAAGTCGAATGAGAATTCGCTATATATAATTATTTTATCTATGACATAGATTTAATCGTGGATCAAATAAACTGAGGATTCAAGTGTTTTGAGCCTTGGTAGTGTTTAGAAATCTGTTTTTTTTTCTCTTGTTCCGTATTTCCGAAAGTAATGTTAAATATCAGGCTATAAACTCATAAGCCTTAGAAATTTGAACGATAATTTTGCCGAATTAGCTATCAATTTGAAAGATTTCTGCATTGATACAATATTTTACTTTAACTATCATGTTCGACACTAAAAACATTTTAACAGCTTGATTTCTACGAAATTTGAGTATTTTCGTGTCTATTTGCACTCATTTTTCCGAATATTAAAATATAAAACTTCTCAAATCCGAAATTTGCGGAATTGGTTTCGACTAAATTCGCATCATATCCGTTTGGGTTTACCGTTTTTCCTAACGGGTTTACATAATATTAAATACTAGGTAATTATTGCTCTTTTGAGGCGTACTTTCGTATTTAACGAAAACAATCACAAAATATTATGACATCTTTTATTTATTCCTATTTTTGGCCTGATTTGGTAGCTATGGCCTAAGCCAGTCAGACCTGAAGGACGACATTCCTCGGCGATCATTCCTTCGTGAAAGAAATGAGCGATTAGCCAATGGACTTTTCTGAGGTACCATCGTGGTATTCGCCTGCTGAAACTAAAGGAATCCCCTGTCAGGATGGCCAGTAGTGGGACTCGAACCTGTGTGCGTTCCCATTCCGACAGATTAACGCGCTCGCTTTTTTGAACAAGTGGTCACAGGTTCCCTACGAGATCCATTGAACGGAGTGGTTTGGAGCCCACTTTACCAAAACTGTATTGTCGTTCTTAGACGCTCATCACCTTGTTTAGGACGTTAAAACGATTCACTCAATCAATTAGCCACTGGGCCACTTTCTTTTGCCTAAGAACACAAACATTTAGCAGCAATCATTTTAATAATTGATACTTAATTTTCTCAGGCATTGTCACAGTCACAGCGGAAAAGGGTCACCGGGTCAGTCGGGTCAAGTTCCGAACCAGGTCACCGGGTTCATATGTTGGTGTCAGATCGAATCTCCAAAAGCGACCCAGTTTCAGCTTTGGTCACAGCACAGTCAATACCTTCCCCAAAATAAATCATTACATGCACAGAGGAAAGAAATTCTCACGGGGGGCATATGGGATACTTCTTGTTTTAATACTTAGGAAAACTGTAATTTCTCTAAACAAACACGATATTAACTTCGTACATTTATCAAACAACTAGTTTATATTGCCCGCCCGTTGGTGTTAGCTCAATAAAATATGTCGACTAAACTTCGTCTTGAATGTGATCGGGACTCTCGCCAATCAGCTTAGCGACCCCGAAAACTATGGATTAGACACTAATCTCGGTCAATGTAGACGTTTAATTTTTCACCCCCCACAACCCCAAACCCCATTCCGATGGGGACTGAACTTTGACTTAAACGCCATCGGGAGTGTCATTACTCATCTTGGCGACCCCGAAAACTATAGATTCGTCACTAATATTGGTCGTTTACATATATTTTTACTTGTCACCTCCTTCCCGACTCAATCCCGAGGTATAACTATTGGGTTGGTGCGAATGAAATGACCGCTTTGACGCCTGGTGGGAAAAGCATCTCAGCAACACAACATAGGAATCGAATGAGCTTACCCGTCTAACGTAACACATTCTGTAGTCTGTATATGTCCAGAAAGGCTGTGGTACCTAAACAGTCAGAAGGCACCACGGATGTTGTTGAAGAGGATGTTATGAAAGTGCACCAGTGAGTTCACACAATTGCGAATGATTCTTCTTTTTGAATTTAAACTGGGACATTCTGCACGACAAGTCGCAAAAACATTAACAGTGCATTTGGGATACGAATGACGAATGAACGTTCCATTCGCCGTTGGTTTGTTACATTTCGTTCCGGTGACAACATTGCAAAATGACCCCCATGAGCAACAACCAACATCATGTTCGGATGAACTGCTCAGGAACACCGCGGAAGCGAAACATCGGAAAAGTGTTCGTGCTATTGCAGACGAGTTAGGCATACAACATACCACTGTCAATCGGTGTCTCTGTGCGTTCGGTAAAGTGAAACTTTTGGACTCATAGATAGCACATGAGTTGAAACCGGCCATCAAGAATTGCCGTCTGGAAGTTTGCAGTTCTCTGAGTATAACGAATAAGTGGGAAGGTTTCCTGCATCGGTTTGTCACTTCAGATGAAAAATGGATCTGTTGTGACAATCATAAACAGTCTGGACAATAGTTGGATAGTGATCAACGTCCAGGACGGTGTCCTAAACTACTTCTTCACCCACGGAAGGTGTTGTTGCTGGTTTAGTGGTCGGTGGGAATGATCCATCATGTCTTTCTCAGGCGAGGTGAAACCATTACTGCAGATCTTTACAGTGCTGAACTTCATGAAATATACCGCAAACTTGTCCGCAAGTATCCATCAACAGATATGGTGTCTTCATGTGGCCTGATAATGCCCACCCACACGTCACGCGAAGAACGGTGCAGGCTCTCCATGAGTTGCAGTATGAAACGTTTTCTCACCCGCAATATTTCCCCGTTTTCTCTCCCTGACTACCACCTCTTCCGGCATTTCGATCACTTCTTGGCAGGGAAGACCTTCTCTGGTGATTGGGCGGTGCAATATGCAGTTGAGAATTTCTTCGCATCGCAGACTCCAGACTTCTTTCGCCACGGAATCCAATCGTTGGCTGAGCGATGGCAACAGCGTGTGGCTGCAGTTGGTGACTACTACGATTAACAACATAATGTAGTTTTCTTTCTTTACCTTTGGATATGATGCACCTGGGGCAGACATTTCATTCGCAACTACCCAATATTTTGTTCCAGGTTATGGGTGATATGTGTACTAAGTTTGGTTGAAATTTCTTCAGACAACAGGCAGGGCCGGAACTTGGATTTTTGCAAGGGGAGTAAACTTTAATTTTTGCACCTCCGAAGAAGCCAAAAGCGTACGAGGACTGAAGTAAATGTTAATTAACTATAACGAAAGGAAACCTATTTTCACGTTAATTAATCCTAATCTATTCTATTTTCCTCCAACGGAGGAAAGTAATTACTGTTTTACATACATAATCGTGAATTGTAATATATAATAGTCGCATCCCTACTTTAGCGTAAGTTTTTGCTATATTTCATTCTATACATAAAGTCTGTCACGTATTCCATTTATTGAACAGTATAGAAAGTAGTCTTCTAATAAGGAAATATAGAAACGATTTTAAAGAAGTGAACTAAAAGTTTAAAAATAATATTTTTCAAATTTTAAGTCTTTGAAGTGGGTACCAAATTCGTAGCTAAAACGTACAACGGTTCATCCGCTGAAAAGTCATAATTGAACATACATTAATAAATAATAAATTGGATTTTTAAATATTTTTTTAAGGTAATTGAAAGTTCGGTGCCCAAAAAATTAAAGCAAGGAATGTGTTTTCTTTCTTGAGACGATTGGGAAAAACATATTAAGTTTTATTTTTCAACCATAGCTTATTTCAAGGAACTAAATTACAAACAGCATATCTTCTTTATTTGATCCTTTATTAGAGTTTTCTTCTTTCTGTGATCGTAACCATAATGACACCAACGTTGAGGACCGTACTGACTCTTTGGTTTTTTTCCTCATCTTTTTCCTATTTTCCATTCATATGTATTCATCTGACTAAACACTTAATTTATGAATAATCGCAGTATGCTCACTATATCAAATACTAGAGATAGTGTAATTCTTCCGTATGGGGCCACAATATGTTAAAAATTGTGTTGAGAAAACTGTTCCTCTATTTGCACGCATTGGGCCGCCTTGTCTGAAATAAGGTCATATGACTTAGTTGAGGAAGACTATTGGCTTGGAAAAGTCGGATCTGATTGGCTGTTATATCAGGGGAACATTTTGTATGGCATTTATTGAAATAATTCATAAACTATGTTGCAACCAAGATTTTGTTTTTGTTTGGCAAAATAACATAACCTCAAACTAGTACAGTTCTATGTTATTTATCTTCAATGTAAGATGAATCCTTTCCAATGATCATAAACATGATCTCGCTAAGTTCATGGTTGGACAATTGCAATATGAATTTCCGCTATATATATTGTTATATTTAAATAAACACTGTACTCTCAGACAGAGGCGCCCACGCCATACAGGCAGGTCATGCAATTGCATGACCTAATTTGGGGTGGGTGGGTCTGTAGAGCGGGGGGTCAGGTTGCAGGAGGAGAAGAGAAAATAAGAAAGTAGAGGAGAATAGAAGAGAAGAGGAAAGAAAATATATATGTACTCTACCAAATGGGAAGTGTACTGACTTCATGTATAAGCAAAGGATCTTTCAACTTCATTGACTCGTAGGAAACTCCTGAAGCACATACAGATTTGGTATTGGAGGATTCAAACTGCGTTGGTCGAAGATTGTAGGATGCCAGTACATACGAAACATTGGAGACTTGATAATTGAGAGTAACTGGTTCTGTATTTTTTCAACATTTCGTGCAACGTTACAAGGTGATTTCAAAAATGAAGGTGCAAGGTATATTAAGGAGGACAATGTTATCTGGGAAACATATTTCTTTCACATTTCAGTCAATGAAGAATCCAGCAACAAAGCTACGATTGTACTCAGAGTAGTCAAAGTGGAACGTATCAAAGAGCATGGTTCTCAA
>JAGDQP010055992.1:0-13025 GCA_022664845.1 Lepisma saccharinum
TTTCTCACTTTAGATTAATGTTAGGTTACATTAAGGAAGGAACGTTCTTTCTTTTCTTTCCTTTCAAACATTGCTGAGATCAGCTGATTTTCAGAAAGTTGCTGTAAATCTAATTCTTTCTCTCTTATTGATCGCTGTAGTAAACACCTCCAGTGCGCAACTAAACAACACTTGATATCACAAAAGGAATTCATGATTCTTTTAGCAAAGCTTTATTGATTTATTCGTCTCAGATTAAAAAACAGCATTAATTAAAACTGGACGCAAATGTTGTTCTGGCTGCTTGCAGCATGAAGATGACGTCACGGACCTTCGACGATAAAATCAAAAGTAATCGGCTGGCGAGACCTTCTAGTATGGTGCTTGGGTCAACGGAAGGGAAAGGGGGAATGAGGCGGCAGGACAAATATCGCGTTCATGTCCAGAAGTGGATAAGCGAAAACTCCATGTAAGTTGGGGAGTCCTACGTTGCCGATTTTGCGTTTCAGGAATTAAATTTCACTGTACAAACTCATAGCAAATTTAGTTCCAAAATAACTTGTTCCAATATAATGCAAGTATCACAAAGTTTCAAAGAAGGAAACCAGATAATTGTCATTCCAACGAAAAATTGCAAATTCAGAGAGGAGCTGGATATGAATACGAATAGATTTGCCGTGTGTTTCAAAATACGGAATATTTCAGGGACGAATTTCTTACAGTTTAAGGATGAAAGTTCGTCATGCTTGTTTCTGTCAATAAAATGCGTCGTTTCGGAGTTCGAGGTGCCTGCCCAACTTTTCCGCTTATTCGTCAACAGCGACTTTATATCTCGAACGTGTCATGACATAATTATTGGCGACCAAATTTTATTATCGAAGCTGTACCCAAAGAATATACTGGGAAAAGTTTGATTGTGGAGTGCCTTTGTTAGGAGATTCACATACTTGTGCCTTTGATCATTATTTCCATCACAATGTGGGAAATTCCCTCAATTGTGATCATTATCCAAATAAATTTTTCGGTATAAGTTTGATTTCCATTTGCTAATCAATGGAGACTTACGTCATTATTTGTTGAGTCAATATGTCATATGTAACGATGCTGTGCTACCTTGGGTGCCTTTTGCTCTGGAACTGTGTAATCTTTTTACGAAGATGAAGATCAGGTTTCGTCCTTACTTGAGGCCGTGGTGGATCAGTGGTAGAGCGCTCACCTCTGGTGCTTGGGATCGCCTGTTCGTTTCCTGATCATGCCATGTGGGTTTTGTGGTGGACTAACACCTTGTGCATGGGTTTTCTTGGGGTTCTCCATTTGCTCCTACTTGATTCCACCAATTCATTCATTATTATCCATCCCGCCTGAGCTAAAGTTGCCTAAAGGCTTTAATTTCTTTATTTAAAAAATGGTCCTTATTCAAGGTTCATTCCTGAAATAATATTCAAGGTCTCTTTGACTAATTACCACACAATACGAGAATATGAGTTGTCTGTTCATTAAGCAAATCTTTGTAGCGTGCAGGTTTATGTAAGTTTGATTATATATATTTTTTAAAAGCTCTTCTATGAAATTAACGAAATGGACAAAGTACATTCTTTCCTTGTGGTCTTCATGAAGAGGCTGATTGTGAATGCAGTAGTTTAAGTGATAAGATCACTCAACAGGCAGCAGGAACATCCATGTTCGATTCCGCTCACTGGGATGATCAATTTATCCATGATTCGAATCATGTTCCATCCAAACCCTAACGTATACAATGGAGAGATCTTAAAAATAATCCTATGTTGGAAGACGCATTTCACTGTCGATTCATAACTAGGGATCCGTGCTAAAAGAGGGTAAGTGACAATTTGATTAAAATTGAGATTTTGTGTTAGCATGACCATTTTTGTGTTCTGCATCTACTGCCAGAAGTTATAAATAACAAAAATGGTCTATCACTGGTAAATGAATGCCTTTTAGTGGTTGATGTAGGACACAATAGTGATCATCCAAACATCAAAATCTCACTTCGTTCAAATTGTCGTTTATTGTTTTTACACGGAACCCTCGATAACATTTTGCAACACATACTGATAAGATGTTTATTTCTAAAATCAAACCTGTATATCGTCACCCTGGAACCATAAGGTACTATGTCCACTTTTTGGCAAAATGGAGTTAACACTGTAGTCAAAACCTTGTACTGAGGGGTATCTATCAATCCCAAAAATGATATCTCACAAAACGCTCTCCAAGTGACTAAGAATGTTAGAAATGAAATGAATTTATGCAAACGGGAATGGAACTTTCAAACTGTTTTTTCTCAAAAGCAGCAAAAGTGGACATAGTACCTTCTGGTTCCAAGGTGACGATATTATAAACATAATTCAAGTATCAAAAACCAGGAACGAATGTTACTACCTAGGCAAATCCCTGATGTTATTCCATAATGTTTAAAGAGCACTAGCCGACCTGGTAGCCCTGTAGGTTAGGGCACGAAGCCAGCGACTCGAAGGTCACAGGTTCGAATCCCAGCTGGTGCATGGATGTTCGTGATTGTGAATTTTGCCTAGAACGTGACAGATAATCGTGACTGGCCGATGTCAAATGTTACTAAAATGGCCCATACAAAATAAAGTTTTTAAAGTTTAAGTTTGAAAAGGGCACTAAAGCCAGCATTGTTGCACATCATTCCAACACTGTTTTAGTAGCTGGGTGATAATTCCTGATGCATTGTAATCAAGAAGTCTTGCTTTTGGTAAAGGTGGGTATAGCCTGTAAACATGTGTTAACAGATGGTGGTTTGTCTTCTATCAGATTAAAATAATGTCTTAAGTAAGGGGCATTAAAGTTAAAAGTATTCATTAATCATAGACACGACATAGAAACATTTTCTAAGCTAAAATCTTCAATCATAAACTTCACTGAACTAGGTTAGTTGGGTAATACTTCAGTTGTGATTTGCTAAGTCGACATATCTTACCACATTATTTGTCAAGGTATGACGTAATTTGTGACTGCGACGCTAATTTTCGGAACCACAAGTTCCGATACTACGCATCTTTTTGAATTTCTTCAAAAGAACTTTTTATCAGCCTGAGGAATTTGATCTCCAAATTTATGGCCATCATATTTGAAACCTCCTGTATGAGGAAAAAAGATTTCTTGGTTCACTCTGCAGATATTGTAATCGCAAGTTTGTTTAATATCTCGCAAAACCTTGAAGAAGAATATTATTTTTAACTTGAGAGTTTATTAAGCTACGTAACTAGTAGCTTGCCTAAAATTATAAGATACTGTTGTTTATCTGAAACTAAATTTTATGGTGTTAACTATATATACGTTCGTGACCTTACGTTGCCCCACCAACTTGATTTTGGGGTTCCAAATATGAAAGGTACAATTTTAAGTTTTTTGCCCTTTCATTATATGTTAGGTGCTAGTTCTGTATCAAATCCTAAGCTTCTGGATCTACTGGAAATACCATATAGGCATTGAAAATTGGTGAGTGAATGAATCAATAAATAGATGCTCAAATTTGAAAATTTTAAACTATTGTGTGAACATGTAATCTCAAAAATTTCAAAATTGGAGAAGTTAGCTGTATATCTCGTAATCTATCCTATATTTTGATCCTCCGTGCTTTATTTGAGGCTTTAGTTACAAGAGGGGTACAACTTGTTTCTTCTAAAGTGTTGCGTTGCTGGTGCTGGAGAACTTGGTAAGTTCACGGGTTTTCGTGTATCCTTCTTCGTCTTGCTATTTTCTTACGTTTTACTGTCTTTTTTCAGCTTTTATTGTTCTTTTCAGCTCTTCTATCCTTTTTTTCTGCTCGTGTTGTTTTCTTTTCTTTTTTCCTTCTTTTGATTCTCGTTTTATTGGCTGTAAAAATTGATTCTCGGCAGGAATGGTAGTCAGGTATTAGACGGTACTGTTGCAATATTCCCGTTGGAACTGTGTCCGCCAGGTAGAGGCACTCCACTTCTAACCGTAAACACGAACAATCTCTTAGCATGAAGAACACAATGTCGTTCAAGAAGCAGTACGTCAGGCGCTACATGTTGTTTGCATTTCAACTGAAGAAAAATGCCTCTGAAGCGAAGAAAATGTCCGACCTTTAGTTTCAGCGGCGGTATGATACAGCCCATTCAAGAATGGTTTAAGTGATTACGCTATGAAAAATTTTAATCTGGAAGATGGTCAGCATCCTGAATAGCCAAATAAGGTAGATGATGATGAATTGGATCAACTATTTAACGAAACTCCATGTCAATCTGAACTTACAACGACACTTGGAGTGACAAAGCAAACCATTTTCAACCTCATACAGAAGCTAAGGAAACTACAGGAGAGCCGTTGGGCTCAACACCTGTTTTCTGCTAACAAAGCGAGACATTATGACATGGCTGTTCCCGTGCTGTCTCTGTTTAAATAGGTCTTTTCGTTCAAAATAGTGACTGGGAATGAAAAGCGAGTGCCACATGATAACCAATGAAATGGCCAAGAGCGTGGTTTAACCCCGGTGTACCAACGACAGGAACGACGAAACCCTATATTCAAGGACACAAAGCTCTTCTGCGTATTTGGTGAGAAGTGAAGGAGATGTTATACAATATGTTGCTGTCAGCGTCTAGAACGGTCACTGCTGAAAATTATCAACGTCAGTTGCTTCGTTTAAGTGATGAATTTGAGAGGAATCAACCATTTACTATCCGTATGACTAAGCAGGTGATAATGCTTCATAATATCGCCACACATGGCACAAGGAATTAACAAGACTCTCTCTGCATTGGGTTAGGACGTTCTGCTTCCCGGCTTACATCCCTGACCTGGCACCATGAGCCAGTCACCTGTTCAGCTCAATGCACTAACACCTAGTGTATTCACACTTGGAAGCCTCTATGAAGGTGTGGTAAATAACATTGTTCAGTTTACAAATTCTACGCCGTCGTCCTAATGACAGGGGATTCACCAGCTTCCCGTACGATGAATATAGTATATCAATGCCATTGGTGATTACTTCGTCGATTAACTTGAAAGACCTTTTTCATGAATAAGCGCTGTGTTTACGTACAAAAGGCCAATTAATAATCTGCATACCTAATACAGGGTGACACAGGGGAGTGTGTTCATTTTTGATGAGGCCATATTCTGGAACGAAGTGACGTAGACGGAGTGGGGGTAAAGCATTCCCTTCCGTCGGGTTTGCCATTTCAGTTATCATGGAGCCGTGGTCGGTGGAACATTGCATGTTCACCTACGATGTCTATATTAGTGATCATTTGATTTCCAGGTTCGGAGATGTGCCTTGACCTCCTCGATCTCCCGACCTGAGTATGTGCGATTCCTTTCTTTGAGGGTGTTGAAAGGAGCGAGTTTACATCAACATTAGACGAACTGAAGATAGTTATTCGTAGAGAGGTGTTGCGAATCAATCAGGGAAATTGGAACGCGTGTGGGCAGCTTCATTTCTCAGCTAGAAAACTGTATCAGGGAAGATGGACATCACCTTCAAGATGTGTTTTTTTCTATGTAAAATACATGGCATACGTTCATACACATGTTAAGATCAAAATAATAAAGGTTAGTGAAAAATTAACTGTGCACTGTTCATTCGAAAATGACTACACTCTTCTGTTTCACACTGTATTTCCTTCTGGTCTTCCGTTCTAGTGTTTTTTTTTTCTTCGCATTTTTGCTTCTTGTAATTTTGCTAGTTCTTCTTTCCTTCTCGTATTATTTTCGTCCACTCTTCTTTTCCTTGTCGTATTATGTTCGACTACTCTTCTTTTCCTTCTCATATCATGTTCGTCTATTCTTCTTTTCCTTCTCGTATTTTTTTCTTCTATTTTTCTTTTCTTTCTCATTATTCTTGTCTATTCTTTTTCTGCTTTTCCTATTAATTTATTCTTGTATTCTTTCTTTGCTCTTCGTATTACTTCTCTTATTTTTCTCTTTTGATTTCCACATTATTCTCTTCAGTATTCTGTTATTTTCCTTCTCGTCTTTTGCTTACCAGCTCGTAATTTTGTTTTGGAAGTAGTATTACTTGCAGTTGAAAACTACGCTATTTCTAGTCATTTTCCTCAAAAGAAAAATAACCATCAAAGTTTGTAAGATCAGCATTAATTATTTTTTGAAAAAAAAAAAAAAACCTTTGCCTTCAAAAGTGCCTACATGCAAGGCGCTTATAAAGCTACATTGTATTGGTCATAAATAGCACCCTTAATATAAACTTTAATCAGGAAAATCTGTAGTGGTAGATAAACGTTAACCTCAAATTCTCTGCTTATTTTTTTTCTCTAAATTCTCAAAAGTTCTTTAAACCACGAAAAATCAGGAATACCAGCGATGTTTATACATATACACGTGCACGTGTGTGTTAGTGCACCAAATGTGTGTTTGTATGCGTGAAAGAAAGAAAGATTTCGTTTATAACTTGCTTTTATTTTGCCATTTTTCCTATTTCAATGACGTCACAAGCGGGGCTTAGAGCTCGTTGGTACAAGTGCCGAAATGAAACTCCGGAGTACGACACTGGAAAAACTGGAAATCATTCATCACCGGATTTTTTTTTTAGTTCGCGCTTTATATCTACTTCGTGGTGAGTGTCTGATATTAAAAAGTTTATATTACATTTCACGCTATCACCCATGAACATAAATATACCGTTTTCAACAAAGAAAGAGTCAGACAGTAAAGAAATATAGGTAAACGAAATCCTGAATTAAGCGAGCTCAATACCAATTTTATTCTTTCCCGAGACCATTGCGTTGAGATTTTCTGAGCCAGTGAGGAAGAAATAAAGTTTATGACTTATACTTTATTAGCAGATTTTGCGTTCGAAAGACATATTTCGAAGAATTAGTCTTTTGCTGTATTAATTAGCAGGCAATAATAATAAACACGAAATCCAATGGATTCAAGTTTCCATAGTTTTCCAAGCGAATGTTCCTTACTTCGAGTACCCACTGGAATTTAAGAATTGAAGTTACTTATGTCCTTTAGGTACCTCAGGCCGGGATTAGGAAGGGGAGAGGATGTTGGTCAGGGCCTCGGTAGTAGGTACAGTTATGTACAAAATTCTTGACGCATGTCTTTTGAGAATATTTCCCAAACTTGCAGAGCTGTCCCTCCTGTGTGTATCATCTATGAACGAATATTAAAATTAAGTTGAATAATTCTCATTGGGTTACAAAAATATCCCTCTCCGGGATAGAACAAGTATATAACTTGGTAAGATTTTTGGACGTAGACATTTTTTGCCAACGAAAACTGGTATTATTTTCAAACATAACTTTTTACAAGATAAATATCAGGCCAATATTTGCCATAAAACTACGTTATGTTATTGTGCTATCTCTGCAAGTCAAAAAAGTATATACGACATTTTAATATATTTAATTTTGCAATAAGAAAAAATAGAGACATGCGTCATAACTTTTGTCCAAAACTGTACCTTCCCGGCATTTGCCTGGTGTGACTGACGAAAAACCTGAGTCAGGATGGGTAGCTATTGGGATCGTTCTCAGGACCTTCCAATTGCTAAGCCAAAGCTGTTCTAACCAGAGCTGAAACGGGTAACCGGGTCAATTGGATCAAGTTTCAGATAGGGTCCCTGGATGTATGCTTGGGGTGAGCATGAGACAGTGACCCAATTTCGATCCGGTGACCCGCAGGATAAAGCAAATATTTCATTTATTTCCTTACGTTTGAACTGTTTCTTTCAGGGGTGATTGCCTGCTAATTAATACGATAAATACACCGAAAATTCCCAGTTCATTATAGTTCCCAGACCGGGTCAAGTTTCGAGCCGAGTTTCCAGGTCACTTATGTTCGGGTCACGCCGGGTCATTGACCTGGTTTTAGGTCTGCGTTCAATTTAGATGTAGCCGCTTGGCCTGCACTGTACGAGAATAGCTACTTCTTTTATACTTTTCAAAATCATCTTTTGCACATTTCTTCCGCAATATTTCACTTTATATAACTTTTTGAACACTTTTTATTGATTTTTTTGCATTTTTCACACACATGAGGTTGTATTAATAATCAGTTTTTAAATTCTTAAAAAAAGTAAAAGATATGGCAGTAGCGGGGATCAAACTCGTGTCTTCTTTTTGATAGTTTTAAACAACTGAGCTAGGAAGAATAGAAGACTATATATTGTGAACGAAATGTCTACGAAAAGTGTTTTAGAAGTAATCATGAAATACATATTACCCAAAGAATCTTAAACTCTCCTTCAATAAGGCATGATCAACTACTGACACTTCTCCTACACATTACTTACAATTGTTCAGTACATAAGTAGGAAAATTTCAGAACAGTTACGTTACGTTAAAATTATTTGAAAGTATTATATTTTACAGTGTGGGGAATAGAGTTTCACCTTTGGTCATCCTGTTATTTTAATTGATCTTATCTCTGAATTTCACCATCTAAATGTTAAGATGGTACCCTGTATTCAAGCGAAAGTCACCTTATTCTTCTTCCATTACTAAAGAAACGAGTTATCAACAAAGAAATACTGAGGGTTACAGCGATGTAGCTTTAAAATGTTCATATTTATGATAAGAATGAACTTGTAAGTTGCAACGAATGAGCGTTTTCATTGCCTTTTGGAATTATTTTTATGGGCTTTAAATATGTTTTGCTCAGGACTTGAAAAGAAGAGGACAGGGATGTGAGATGGAAACCGTCGAGGGCGTAGTTTGAAGTCACTTTCCCGACTTTAGCCTGGTGTGAGTAAGAAGAAACCTGAGTCTGAATCGCCGCCCACTTCATTCAAACCGAGATCTTTCCGAATGGGAAGCTAAGGCTTTACCAACTGAACCACGGCGGCTCGGTGCAGGCTTTTGAATATTTGCTTGATATGTTCGTTACATCTTTCTACATGATGCAGAGGAACGGCGTGCGAGTGTTATGTAAAATAACAATGATCATTAAATACTATAATCTCCTTGAAATATTTTATTGGATAAAATATTTTAAAAAAATGCGTTGATGTCTTGTCAACCAAAATACTTTGAATGTTTTAAAGATGTTATTCAATAAAAGTGGGTTTTCTTTCTGGTTTCAACAAGAAGGTCCACCATTTGTTGTTGAATGGTAAAACATACTTTATTGTAAAGAACATTTCGAACATACATATATGCAATTTGTCAACCAAAGTGTCTCATAAGTTCGAGATATTCCAAACAATAACATTACTCGTTTAATGGATTTGGACATATGATCATCACTGTTAAGGCATCAGACAACACATGGCACACTCCCTTGCAGAAACCAGCTAGGAAATCCACCATGTGTTGCTCGATTTCTATCCTAGAACCAGCAAGAAAGTCCATTCTGAACTACCGTGCTAGTTTCGATAGGAAAATCCAGCAACCCTAAGTTTGTATTGAGACATTTCCCGGCGAGGATTCAGCATGGAAATCCAGCAAGCAACACATGCTGTATATCATTGCTGAAATCATCATAGAAATCCAGCAACAAAATTCAATGTTAAAAATCCTTGTTGGAGCCAGCATAGAATCCAGCAATGGATAGTGAATTCCTTTGCTGAAAAGTGTTTCAGTACACACGTACGGTTCTTGGTATTAGTTACTATGAGCAGTCTATCCTTTTGCCTTGTTCGTTCAATTTCTCCAGGAATTTGTGTAATAAAAGAGTACTGATAGCTTCTTCCTCCTTCTGGCCAGGCTCCATTCTGGTTTATTTAGCTTCCTACATGGCTTGTTCCATCATTCCAGCTTTCTTTTTCATTTATTGATACGGGCACTGCATTTTACTAGCACTGTTTCACCCGATGCCACTGATCTGGGCACTCCTTCGGGACTTGTATCTCTACCCTCGTCGCTTTCCATTTTGGGATACGAGAATAGCCTATAGTCTTTCTGGAGATGGAATCTTCCCTGGAACTTTTCCTGGAGTCTTCCTGGTATTGGATTCCGCTACAAATTCTGGTCAGATATCCTCTCAAAATCGAGCCCCTAAGCTGGGCGCCAAATATATGTAAAGGTTTAACCCGATTACCCCAGTTGATTCTATTATTCCGGCTATGCGTGGGATTTGGATATGTCCACCTGAAAAGCAATATCAGATTAGCATATGGGAAACTCTTCCCTACTCTATCTAACATATGAGCGAGTATGCAGCCGACTGACAGCGATGATTCTGTGCTGACCCTTTACTATCATTACCTAAACCCAGGCAAAAGGAACATACGAAATAAAACAGGTGCTCTTTAGAACATTTATTTACTGCCACCAACTGCTCACCAAGACCCGGAGCCCAAATGTAAATGTCTTTGGATACAAGCCTTTTATTATACATAGCTACTTGGATAAATAAATAAATAAAATGAATTGTATGGGCGCTGTAGCTACTTGGAAGTGATACAGCCTTCGGCTTAAGAAAAATAGTCATATTTGCATATTTAATGTTTACAGATCAATCTGAAAATGGCGAATTACCTTTAAAGTTATTAAATAAATTATATAATTAATTGGCATTTTAATGCTTTGTAGTTATAGCCTCTTGTAAATAGTTACGGCGCTGAAATGTAAAATTAACTTCAATAACACACATATACATTTTATTAAATTACATTGCCGAAAACAAATATTTAATTCCAGGTTCTTGAATATTAATATCATATATGTCTTTAATATAGCGAAAGCTTCAGTATTTAATTTAGCGTATCTGTAATTTGGTTTATATTACATGAATTTCAAACTGCAAGAGGTGAATTTATACAATAACATAAGTGACAAAGTGTGTGTGACATAAGTGACAAATTATATACAAAGTGCGGCACTCGCACAACACGAGGGCCATGACAATAAAAATGCAACAAATACATAGTTCCTATTTTTAAGTCAGAAATAAATAAATAGTTTAGCCTTAAAAATTCAAATTTCCATTGTTGTAAACCAACAATATTTATATTTAATATTTTAAAACACATTAAATATTTTTAAACATTTAATGCTGTAAAAGTAGTGGCAGAAGTATTAGTTGTAGTAGTATTTGTAGTAGTAGTATTTGTAGTTGTTGTAGCTGTATCAGTGGTGGTAGTAGTAGTATTACGACTATTAGTGTTGCCAACGTATTTTACTTACCCTGTACCAACGGGCAGGTACTTTGGCCAGTAGTAAATAAATAATAAACATTTTAGCACATGTTGCAATCATTATTTGACGACATGAAATTAGGACCCGCGGTGGATCAACGGTTAGAACGCTCAGCTCTGGCGCTTGGGGTAGTCAGTTCAAACCCTGCTCGTGCCATGTGGGTTTTTTGGTGGACAAACACCGTGTGCGTGGGTTTTCTCGGGATTCTTCCGTTTCCTCCTACTTTCTTCATTCCACCAATCATCCCATCAGCAGCCATCCGGTCTGAGGCAAAGTTGCCTAAAGGCCTTAAAATTAAATTAAAATTTAAAATTCAAACTACATTAAATTATAAAGTATAACTAGTATGTGCATATTTATCTTCAAAATTGATTCAATAAGTATGTACAATCAACGGGAAAATTCGTATCCGTATTACTCTAGAATGGATCGGCAGATTTGAGTACACTTTCCTGTAACACAAAGAGAATACGATTTTCTGTAAGTTACAGAAAACATACTGTATGTAGGGGAGACGGACTAGTTGCAACACTTCTTACATTTTTCGCGAGTAAGACGAGAATATGCGCTCCAGAAACTCACAATTGCTGTGGTATATTCTGTTGTCCTTCCTCTATACCATATGTAATTTTGGTTGCCGTAACTTCCTAGGGGACCGAGTGATACTGAAAGGAAACAGGAAGGGTCACATGTTGCAACTTGCCCCATATACGAGGCATGTTGCAGCACTGCATGGGGTAAGTTGCAACACTACCAAATATTGAAAGATTCATATTCCATTCAAATAATATTTATCGTATATTACCTTATACATATATAAGAAAACTATTTTACTGATTACTCATAGACTACTCATAGGCCATAAGTAAATTCAAATTCACACACTATTGCTTGCGTACAATGTTGTCGCGTGAAAGGCGATACACATTGTATTGAGAGCAACCATAAAGTACAGAGAAAAATGTTGAAGAATGTGAATCCCTAACAGGCCACACCAAATGAATAAAGAAATAATACAAACAATGGACACACCAACCATCATGCCCCGCGATCATATGCTGACGGAGAATTGACAATTGAAGATGTGTGCTCCATGAGGAGCGAGAGGTGAATAAATTCAAATATGACCTTGAAACACATTCGCTGCAGCATATCTCCGCAAATAGATTGATGCTGTGGTGAACTATTAACTTCAGCAACATCTTATATTCCATCAACAACTTGCTATCATGCAACTTTGAGTGTTTTAATTATACACCGTAAGTTTAAGTAGTGAAAATACAACGTTTAAGAAATTCATTTGGCGAGGGTGTTACAACTTGCCCGAGTAGCATATGTTGTTATGGTAACCTACACGACTGCCATTTAAGCAGATCTGTAGGAACATCATCATCTGAATATTATAGTTGAGTAATGCATTATTCCTCCTGAAAATTACAAAATCTCATGCAACAACACAATTCTGATATATTCACTACAATCCTACTTCTGTAGAAATTACTTATCTACGGGAAAAAAATAATTTTTCTTCTAAAAATTCTGAAACCAAAGCGATTGTCTTCAAACAACATGTAACATATCACTACACAATGGCGTCTCAGAACCACCATGCACGCACTCTCACTCTGCGTGCACGTCAGAGAACCAGCAGTATTGCAACTAGGCCCAGTCTCCCCTACTATCCATCGGAAAGTTACTCGGAGAAGGGAATTTACGGCTAGGTACGAACTTTTGGCACTGACTGTACATTTGTTAGGTTTATTAAATCCACACTTACATGCATTACGAGGAGTAATTACAGTGTACATAGTTATAAAAATAATGTTAATTAATTAAATAATTTTATTCACAGTTTTCTGTTGCCTTATAAAATATTAATAGAACGAAAATCAAGATCAGTTCTGTTTCGTACAAACACATTTTTTGTTG
>JAGDQP010055993.1:0-13025 GCA_022664845.1 Lepisma saccharinum
AACAATGTCTGTTCTTGAAACGTCGGCTCTATCGTCGGACTTCACCTGGCTGATATCCCGAGAACATCTGTATAATATTCGCCGCCAGGAAAGCTTCAACTGTCTTTGCTTATATCCCTCATATCTAGTTCCCCACATTCAACCATACATGAACAAACACCTTGAAGGACACAGTCATCGAACCAGTAACACACAGAATACTTCAAGGATTTCTCGTCTCATAATTAAGGTCGATCAACTTCATATAACCCAATTAACAATATACAAGGTAATCGTATCTTGTTACACAAAAAGCCATAACATCCACTACAAAGACAATCACATAAAAAAAACTAAAAGACATTGCTCCAGCAAATAATGTTTTGTTCAACTCATCTTCTTATTTAAAGTTCGCGCGGATAATCTAAACCCTTGCAGAACCACCGACTGAAGATCGTGGTAAATCACAGAGAAACGTCCATTGCTTCCAACGGGAGACTTCAGTAGCCCTGGATCATTACCCAAGCTGTCACCGGCGCATCTGGCATTTGATAGACGTCGCCTGTAGTTGTCAACCGGGAATTCTTGCCGTAAGAGGGAGCTGTCAGACCACGTTTCTGGAGTTCTTGAGGTGGATCTCTTATCATCATATTTTGTAGTAGTTTTGAGGTTACTACCGTTCGGGAAAGTAATGTAACTGCTGCTGGCGATCGAAGCATTTGTTTGTATAGCTATGTTACCGACCTATCTCTATTTCATCATCGCATCATCACATGTTTTACTTTTGTTTGAGAGAGAATTCATTCATTTGTTTTCCTGTCGTTCCTAGTTATTCCTGCCATGTTCTCCATTACTGCTTATTTATCTCCTATTTTTTTGTTTCTTTGTACATTGAATGTCCACCTTTCAGAACCATAAAACATCACGGAGAAAACACACAAATTATACACGTTACACGTAAGACACATTGACCACTTGACTTGAAAAATAAAGTTGCTTTCCAATTAAAATCAATACCATTTTACTTCTATTTATTTTATCAATAGTATTAGCATTCGGCGTTTTAAACTGTCATAGGTAAACATGGCGGAAAATCTTTCGGCAGCATCCTCCACTGGCAACCACTCCTCTTTGCATACCTTATCGCATTAATAATTGTTCTGATAATAGGGATAGCATTTTCTAATAAATATAAGAAAAAAAGACAGCGTGGTATTCACGTATTTTGGCGTCGGTGCTACGAACTTAGCTAATCTTCTCTCTGCGAATCTGTATTTATTTCTTTTCAGCACGTTAATTGTACATTATTTTTGTTTTACTTAAATTCGTTTTTCATTCTGGTTCGTAGTTCTTCTGCACCTGAAGCTTTCATGATTAGGTAATCATAAACTTTATAATGATCAAGGCATTGCTAATTAAACTTTTATTCCAACTTCACTCTAGTTTAATTTTTTTAACTCTATATCCTTATGATAAGTGAAAGCATTTTTGCGCGACGTAGTTGTTTGCGAGTGGCATGAGCGGCAGCAGCTTCAGTTGAAATGGCATATTAAGAAAATATTTTTCTGTTATTTTAGCAAAACACGTAATGTTTCGTTTCAGTATCTATTGTTGAAAACCTAATCAGTATAATTCATGGATAATGTAGCTATGTGGGCATACGGGAACATAAAACGTATGTGAGGCAATGCATTGCATTGTGTAACGAGCAGGCGCCTGGAAAAAATAAAGAGATCAATAGTGCGCAATATTGCCCATTGCCATATTGGGCAAAATGCAGTCATAACTATTTAAAATGAAAGAATTGAGTATTTGAAATGTTTGTACTGAACACTCATCATCATAGTGTTTAGTAATTTAACCGAGAATAATACTAGGTAATAAGGAAGCTATCAATTTCAATACAAAAACTAGGAAGATTAAAACCAAAACAAAGTAAGTATTCACGTTTAAAACGACCAGAATTTCAGCAGCTTGCTTCTAATAGTCCTAAAGAACCGGCACTGAGTTGTTCCAAGTCTTGTGAATCTTGGTTTTGTTACCTTTCTCAGGAAGACAGGGTTGCAGACATGCGTCTTTGTGTGTCGTGTAGCAAATACGTTCATGAAGAGTGTGTTGGAATCACCGCTAAAGATCACGGGCCATTTCTTTGTTCCTCATGTGAGATGTGACTTTCTAAACTTCTTTCCTTTGTGTTACACTTCTTGTTTATTCATATTCTTTTCTTCTTGTATATTCACTTGCTTTTCACCGATTTTGGCATTTTATATTACAGTATGCGGCAAAACAAACAGTACTGAAATTACTACCATGATACGAAATCAAGATTTGCCAATAGAAGATGCGAGGTGACTACGATAACACATATTTAATTGCATCGGTACAGCAAGTGTTCAAAGTGTCCACCCTCACGTCTCACGCAGAGTTCAGAACGATCCTGCAGATTGTTGAACACGTTGATAAACACAGGCTGTTGCAACGAAAGGAAATCTTCTCCTGTAATTCAGGAACACTTCTAGGCGGGTCATTAGATCGGAAAACGGATTATTTGAGCCATATGTAGGCATTGGGGGCCGTGAGACCTGGGGAGTGGGGAAATTACAGGAATGCCATTCTGACGCCCCACTCCGTATGACAGGAAATAATACTTCATGATAAACACCTTCTCCTCCATTCTGAGAACAATTATCGCCATGCCAACTGCACTCTACGCTACTTTCAACACAACTAAACACTACAGAAGGTGTCACGAGAGGTTCTCACAACGCGTATGCGTATCAGACATGCATACATTTCAGTACTGTTTGTTTTGCCGCATACTGTAATACAATATTCTTGAAATGCCATAAATTATATATGCTTATGATGTATATCCCTTAAGATGTAGAATACAGAAAGATTACACATCACTTTTGCCATACGCTCTTGTTTTCTATAGCGGGTCATATTGGGATCACCATGTTTCCAATATAGCACACTGGCAATATATTAGTTTTCGATTTATTACATTTTTATACGTCCTTTCTAGGAAGCAGATTATTTCTTCATTTGCCCAAGTAGTCTCTCAACTTGATGGTTCAATCGATCAGGTATTTTAAGAGACTTGGGAATTATGTTAAAATGGAACAATCCAGTATGAAAAGGTCAATATGGTATATTCAAATTAAGTGTGTTGTTTGGTTCAATGATTATTCAGATACATGTGTAGAAGAAATTGTTATTTCCGGGATTCTGTGAATAGAATTCTATTGGGACCTAATTAGATTCAAGGTTAAATTGTTTTTGCAGTGTGTGAATGAATGATTGCTCATTTTGAGCTAAAATAAACACGGTACAACAAATTATAGAGAACACTGATTGACGTCATATGAGAATGCACTCCCGTTAATAAGTGTGTGGAAGAATCTTCATTGTGGATTTCTATTAAAGATATGATATTCTGAATTTTGATATCTGATAATTACACACTGTTGACATCGGTTATGTTGCAAAGATGAAACTGAATATACTAAAATATTTTCTAAACAAGAACTCGGATTGTACTTTAGGATGAAATATAGTATATAAGCTATAAACTAGGCAAATAAAAATAAATATGCAACCGCGCCATTTATATAAACAATAATGAACATGAGACGAACTTGAAAATTGTTTACTCTTATCTAACAGCGGTCCTATTAATGTAATAATACTAGAACGTTGTATAGCAAATTACCTACATTCTTTGTAAAGAAGATTTATGTTTTTTTCTAAATACAATCTCTGTTGCAATAATATTAACTACCTAATTACTATTATCTGAAGTCATTTGTAAAGAACTCTAATATTTCAGGTCATCCTAAAATAAAGGTACTCATATCACACGGAGGAATTTTCAGTACACAGGAAGCTCTATACCATGGAGTACCCATAATATATTTTCCTGTATGGTTCGATCAATATCAAAATTCAGCACGGTCTGTGAAACAAGGAACGTCAATACAGTTGAATATATTAGATTTTATACCGGATGACATTGTGAATGCAGTTCACACAATTATCAACAATTCAAGGTAATGTATGAATATTATCTGTATAATGATTTTCATTCTTCCTATCTGTGAAATATTTATTAACTACTTATTTAACTACGATATCATAATCGTATAGTGTAGTGACAAAATACGACTATAATCAATTTCAATACTACCGCTATTATCCTACAATATGAGACATAGACATGAATACTCTTAACGTAAACATACATAAGTAATAAACTATAATATATTACATATTCTATTTCCAATAATTCAAATATAGTAAATAATAATAATAATACCCTGTCCAGAAGGTAACGTTCCCAAATTTCAATCGGCAATGGTTGCAGGTTGGAACCTCCCAGCCTACCATCCTCACAAAGGTTTTCTCTCAGTTTCACGAGACGCATCCCGTAATAACATTTTAAGAGAAGTCTTGGTCACTACCTTCCCCACCCTCTCGCCTATGCTTTCCAGGTCTGAGCCGAAGATGCCTAAAGGGCATATATAAACTTAAAATAGCTAACAATAAATATTATACATCAGCAATCAATTTTTTATTTTATTTGTTAGAAGTTGGCACGGATACAGCAAACGCCATTTTACACCGTTCTTGTAACAATGTGATATAACAATAACAACACATAATTATACAGTAAGAAATAAGCTGTTTTTTTTTATCATTCCACATTCTTATAACAATCCTTTAGAAATATACTTTTACTGAGGCATAAAACTCTTGGCAAAGGAAGAGTATTGTAAAGATATGATAATCTGTATACAAGAGATCGTTGGACCAAACACAATCTAGGTTTTGAGAGGTAGAAATGGTGTGGGAACGGGCATTTTGTGTGGGTACTCTTAGGTTAAAAAGCGGAAGAAGTTTGTTGATCCTGAGTGAGCCCTGCATTATTTTCTAAAGAAATTTCAGGTCATTTAGTTTTCCTCGTGTGTCTGTGTTTTTAAGTCAAGAGAATTCAAAATGTCTGAGTTAGATTTATTTTGAAAGTTGGATATCCTGTCTTGCCCAATGCGAACAAAGGCATTTTGGACTCTGTACGAATGATGCCCTTACCACATTTAATTTAAATGTCACCAACCCTGGAACTTCTTACAAATCGATCAAGCTCACCATGGCCATTTTAAATATAGGTTTGTGTACAAATTTAAAGTAGGCCTACATAATAATTATGGTACAATATCACCAAATCACATAAATTATGTCAACCCCAGAAGCCAAGGGATACAAGTACAGTAAACTTGATATCGAGTAAATTGAGTTCAAAGTTGAACAGCTATTGAGCGAATCGAACTGTAAAAGTTTTAATGGTTGTGCAGTAATTCCTGTTCTATTGTCTTATTAGCTGATCAAAAACAATTGTGCTTTGCAAAGCAATATTGAGGATATAACATTTTTTTATAACACTCGCCACTTTATTCTTGGCATCTAAACTAATGCATGGAAGGTTGAAACTAGTTTATACAAGTGATTAAAAAACATTAGTCTAGAGACTGTTCGGTATTTCTTCTTTGGTTTCTGGTTGGTTGATATCTGCACGTCTGTTGTGATAAGAATACAACTCTTCCTGTATTTGAAAGTTTATTCGTCATATTATTACTATTATTTTATTACTGTTACTGTTATTACAGAACCTACTAACATACAAAAATTCATTAAACAAATCTTAGATTGTGAGGTAATTTTTCCCGTTAATTGTGTTGATCTGACATGGAATGACTCACAAGCCTTTTATGTTCGCATTTTGATTGATAGGTCTATTTTCAGCGAATGTATTTGTATCCGAGGGCATTTTTTCATGGTAATCGACCGAATTTTCGACAGAGTTTTTTCTGTTCTCACATGCGATTTCTTCTTTTCAGCTACAAGGAAAATGTTAACAAATGGTCGTCCATCATGAAGGATAAACCAGTGCATCCAATGGACACAGCCATGTACTGGATTGAGTATGTAATGAGACACAAAGGAGCTCATCACCTGAAGACTGCTGCTGGAGAGTTGGCCTGGTACCAAGCATATATGCTGGATGTTATGATATTTATTGCAGCAGTCTTATTTTGTCTCTTTATAATGATATATTTAATGATTTGCAAACTATATTCTTTCATTCAAATTTTATTTAAGTGTATTAATTCGCTTAATTACACAAAATATCAAAATAATGGTCAAAAGAAACAACAGTAATTCCTATACTTGTAACAGATTATAATTGATGATTACTTGTTCTCTAGTATTAGCCAGAGATCTTACTGGTATCCAATATGCGAGAGTAAATAGAAAGTTTCTTCATAAATATTCTTAATTATATGCAGTGCTTTACTAAACTTATATACTAAAAACGCTCGAAGAATATTGATTTTTTAAAATTAACCAGAGCACTGATCTAGTAGACAATAATCAATCTCAATTTACATTTTATTTCTTTGACACTACGTTCTTCGTTCATTTACTCTGAACGTTTCTTTTACTATATAATAGAATGCGAATCATTAAGGCTGTACAAATTTCAATGTTATATGGTATATTAGATTAATCCATGTGTGTTAATATACAATACATCAGATTTGCATGTTACATATTTCAGTACATCATGCATCAATAATAATAATACTTAAAATGTAGTTATTACTATAAAAAAAGAAGTTTTATATTGTGTTTGTTGAACGTACCGAATGTCTGTTCACAACACACAAGTAATAAGATTAATGCAACTGTGAAGGTTATTAACCCTATTTGCTTCGTGTTTATGATTAAATTAGAAGGTGAAATTAAATGTTGATATGTTTGATTTATTCACACCACTTTAAGCACAGCTGTTTCTATCAGCGAGTACTTATCCATTTTCTAATATAAAATAAGGCGTTCCACAGAGTTCATCCCTTTCTTAATTAGTATAACAATGTGTTGTTAATCTTCCAATAACATATTGTTGTGGATGTATGAGAGAAGTTATCTTCGTTCGCTAGATAAATTTGAACTTGTGAACGAGGTAGGTGCTAATATAATAAATCACTCTGTATGTAGCACGTGTGTGAAACCAGAAAATAAATAATCTTTGAAATATTCAAATGTTGGATATTTAGGCACAAATGTTATGTGTTTATGAAGTACAATTTCAAGAACAAAAAACAGTGGCGGCATAAGGCAATCTAGGACCCGGGGCAAGTAAACTTGTTTAAGGTCGTTAGCGAACACAATCGAAAGCGCGCACTGCTACTATTGGCTGGAATATCTTATTTTCCGTATTCTGAGCCAGGCGGGAAAACTGGGAACCCTACGGAGCTCACACGCCGTATGGTCATTCAGTTTGTTCATAGAGTCATGCATATCAGCCATTACCGTCAAGCGCACGAGTAAGCGTCCTGAAACAGCATAGCTATTGCGTCACCTACCACCATCGATGTGCTCTATTAATTAATCTTAACAAGTTTTTATTCACTTGTATCGGCGACCGGTAGCGGCCCTTCGGCAGGTGGGGACGGGGCAAGGGCACCCTTACACTGCCACTACTAAAAATATATTTACTAATACATTTTTACATTTTACTTGAAATGTATTAAAGAACAGTATGTTCAACCCCTCCCTTCACCCTAGAATATATCATTTACTTTTATTTCCCCTTACATTGGAGTAAATTACACTTTATGCTGATACGAGTTTCGGATGTGAATTACATACTATTTTTCTTCATATCGACGTCATCTATTCAATGACTTTGAAACTCACTCTCGAATTATCGCTCGATAGTGCTGCACATTTTTAAATATATTTAAAAACAATGGACAAATGACAATGAAGAATGGTATTTTTGAAGGTGGGCCAGATAAGATTTAAGAATATGTATTTAACGGACTAGTCTATAATTTCTTTTTGATTAGAAGTTTGAGATCTAGGACCTAGGACTTTCCCGTTTTAGGTTGCGGACCTTCAGATATCTCGCTAAAAGATCTACCTTCAAAATATGAAACAGTTCATTTCGTAAAAGCTAATAAGTATTAGTTTTATAATTTCAGCATTGTTCTTGATTTGTTCGGTTTTATGGTTTTGTTTTGTTTTCTTTAATTAAAAATAGGAGGTTGAGTACCTAGGTATTTTAAGATGAGGGCCTGTAAAATATTGTTTTAAGAGAATGTGTTACGATTGGCTTATTTGTGTTTTTTCAACTTTGTAAATAAGTATCTTATTAATTGCTTCTTAAAAGAACCGCTTGAACTTTAGAAGAAAAACCGAGTATGTTCAAAGGAAAAGTTGCATGATCGTACAATAATGCTATTCATGTTTATACTTTCGATTTTTTTTTTTTTTTTACAAAGTGTGTTTTCTGGGTATAAATAGGAGTATTTGTAATTACGTAGATTAAAACGAATGTTGCAAAAGAAATCAGAAAATGTAGCTGCAGAATCCCAAGTTCCCCTTATGAAGGCTCGTAGTAATAACATACAACCAATATTTGAAAATATCTATAGATTAGCAAAATGTATGAAATCTGAAATCCAAGAGGGGTGGGATTTCCTTGCCCACTTTCCAGACGCTCTTGCTAACAATACAGTTACAGCGAAACTGATTTAAGAAATGTGTTTCTCGTTAACTTCTGGCCCAGAATGACTTATTACACGATCTCCTTCGTATTTAAGAAAATCAATCGAGTTTCAAGATGACGTTCATGAAGAATATATCAATTTCTTCCATTTTTTTTATTATTATTATTTTACCAATTTAAGAATATAAGGGTATATTTCCACACTCTTTGATCATTTTCCACAGACAGAATTTGACTTTTATATCATGGATATGTCTCACAGCAATTGCGCTCGAGTGAACAAACTTTGCATGCGCACATATTTTGACATTCCAATCATGACGGAAGAAAAAATATAATTCTTTTCTGCCCCACCAGCATGTTTGCTTTCAGGAAAGGAAACCGGTAGGCGATGCACTTAATTCTTACGCGTCCTTTATGTATTATTTTCTTATAAGTATAAATGTTCTGTTTTCTACGTATTAAAAGGACAGAGGTGTCTAACAGTGTTAAATGAAGATTAGTGTAAAAGGAAAGGCCTATTCAGAAATATGTTAGAGAAATATTCTTGTTGTGAACTCAAATTGATCGAATGTCTCATGATGTCTGATCTCTAATGGTCAAATATGTGTCAAAGTGTTGTGTGCGTTCAAAAAGTTATTTAACCATAATAAGTAAGTAGGGTAAAGTTTGACAAAACGCGGATGTCGGATAGGATAGGGAGGTGTGCCTCCCGACCTAACTGATGGTGACATCAGCCAGGTGGGATTTGAATTACTTACTGGATGCACCATAGAGGCAGTTTCGTCAGTCACAGTTCCTCCGAGTGGAGTTCGTTTAAAAACTTAACATTTCTTTATGATCCGATCTACTTTAACATCAAGTGTTTTGCTCGTTTGTGGATTTGTTTACTTGGACTGCAAAATATAAGTACCGGTACCTCACTTCATTCATTTAACAGTTATTTAGGTATAATATAGTGGTAGTTTATTTGACCTCGTACAACTGGCTGAGAGGAAAAAATTTGAAATCTTAAAAGTTAGCTAGCTGGACAAAATGGAGAGGCAAGCTGTTGATCAAAATGTGGCTCGCTATTTCTATCGATATTCTAAGTAGATATTTTCTGAAACAATTAAAAGTTCATGGTACCGTATAACGATAGGTAACTTATCCAAACAGTAATGTTTCACAATGGCTTATTTGAAAAATTACCTTATCTATATTAGTATCACTGTTCTCATAACTTCTTCACTCATATACAGAGATGCTAATGATTATCGGTGTGTAACGAAATTTATTATTGATTTAAATGGCTATTCCATTTTATCTTACCGGTTGAACAAAATGGGAAAATCTGACAATTTTTGAAAATGCAGTTTTTAGGTGAAACGAAAACAGCACTGAAATATTTAGTTATATTCCTGTGTAGTACAAAGATGGAAGTTTCATTGGAGCCGAAAACATTCTGGTTAGTTGATTAACTATACACACTTCAGTCAAGTAAAGTTACACCTTCCCGTTTTGTCCATTTTCCCCCTATTTATATTTTGAATTGTGTGTTAATATCGATTACTCAGGGATTATATTAGAAATGTTGCTACAACATGCATTTTGAGCACATGGTCCAAGTGGTATTGAAAGCAGCCAGTCAGATATTCATTGTTATTATTATTGTTATACTATACTATTATTCATTGTTAATTTCTCAGTTATTTAAATGCACCATTTGTTGAATTTGTTCTACTATTACTATCACAATTACCACAATAAAAGTTATTCATAAAAGAATTTCGGAGCATGTAATTTAAGAACAGAAATCCAACCTCTCTCACTCTTTGGGTAGTATAATAACACATATAATTTACATTCTTGGTTTGTTTATGTCAGGTGAAGAATGACGAGAAACATTTTAACATCCTTCTGGCCTTTCACATGATTTTTGTTTAATATTGAAATTGATATATCTAGTCTTACTCATTTTTAAAAGCGGGAACAAAAAGATAGAGTAATTGCACGGCACAGTACCCACAACATTCGGAAGAGTTGATAATTATTTTCATCGTCTTCCCAGAGCACAGTAAACTTGCAGTAAGTCTGCTGCAATATTGGCATTGCAAGGCTGAAAACTGGCTATAATCTTGCAAAAAACTTGCTAGTTGACGGTTGCAAAATTTGCTACAAACTTGCTACAAACCTCTCAGGACTAGGCATGGTACTAGGGATGGTATCGAGACGAGACGAGACTGGCATCACTCTCGTTTTCGTCTCTAATTTTCTAGGACAGTCTTGTCTTGGTCTCGTCTCGATCTGAAAATTCCGGTTTTGGTCTTGGTCTTGGTCTCGGTATCTATTGTAAACCTAAGTCTTGTCTCGGTCTCGAGACTTGACACGTTAGTCTCTGTCTCGTTTCGAAAGGCGATAGACTTTTAAAAGTTGCATTATTAACAACTATTTGAATTATTTGAATTGGGTATGCAGACTTTTGGATCTCAGTACAAGAACAAGAATATTAATATAACATTAACATAGTTTGTTACCTATAATTTGGGGGTTATATTAGAAATAATATGCTGAAATAGAGAGAAAAACAGTACAACTTTAAAGTAATATATAGCTCTAGTTAGTATATATAAAATACCAATAACTGAGACACAAAAATATTTATATTATGGGAACGGATCTATGTTATACCATAAATTGCGAAATTCGTATACGTATCATTTAAATTTTGCAATTTCTAAATTATATTTAAATTGACTGAATAACTTGCAAACGCACAGGTTTTGTGGCAATCCTGGCTGGAGTCGCACAAAAACTGTAACGCATCTAACCTAACCTCTAGCTCCAAACATTTTCTACACCCCAGACGAGCGGCGCAGAAATGCCTTCCAGATTTAAGAATATCTGGGAAAGAGGATTCCAGATCCTTGTGATCGCTGTAAAAAAAATAATTTAGATCGAGGGAGGAAATACCGGTAAGGCGACACCTCCAATCTTTTAATTAGATCGTCAGTTCATACTCCGAAGTACCAGCTGGTTCAGATTAGCGACAGATTAAGAAAGAAAAACGCAAATCTTTACTTGGGAAATAATCTCAAACGATGATACGCAAAACGACTCATATGTGACTCATACTGTGTCTTTACTCACTTCGAAGTCTACAGGGTGGCAAAAGACCATGTCTTACCTTTACCTTAGTAGGGCCCACACCTGTAGTCTGGAATCGCAATTCCTGAAATAAAGACGAACGAACACAACGAATGACGGTCGCAACTCAATCCAAACGTAGTGTCATAACGCAAAACGCAAATAATATTTATTCACACAAATCACATGCTGGAGTCACTTCATATTTCAATGCAGAAATAACCAGAAATTCGATATATAGTTCCTTTCCCAAGTTATCACTTCTCAGCTGGCGAAAGAATCCTACCACTGGTCTACGGATTTATGAACCGATCTAATCTAATTAAAAATCACATTACTTAAAACGATAGGTTTACAGAAACACAGAAATAATATAGTATCAATTGCTGTCAACTTCACGTAACGATTTGTAGCTAATTTCCAATAGATATCAAGTTAAACATTAAATAACTCACTGCACTTTATAAATATTACTAAACACTGTACGAGGATTATCAACTAATGCCGTAGATCGTACCTGGATAACTGAGAGGTTTCTACACTACGTTCACTGAACATAAACTCAAGATTGTTTTCGAAGAAATATAAAAATTTCAGAATTTCAATTTATTACTCTGAATGTACATATTTCACGCTTTCGGCTATGATAATAGCATAAGGATCGGAACAGAATTACAGTTGAGTTGTAAAAACAAACAAATTTGAATCGCTGGTATACATGAATTAAGCAGAACTGAAAGTTACTTAGTCACACATAAATGTCCATAATTTCTGTAATAATTAACAAATTTCGTTGATGTTTTCACAAATCATTCCCGAAATATTGTTGTATAATTTAGAAAAAGTTTTAGCACAGTATTACTTACACGAAAGAAGTTCTAGTCCAAAATACATGGTAATGAAAGAATCACTTTAACGTTAATAATTTTGTGACGCCATTACAGATGATTACTACGTTATACAAAAGACGTTCTGAATAAATCTTGAAAATACAAAATATTGTTATAAAATATGACTTTTTCATTGAAGAATAGTGGCTGGAGTTGAAACCAAAAATTATCGAACCATGTTGAATAAATTAAAATTTACTATTAACATGAAAACGGTACGCAAAGATAGTCGAGCAGACATGTTGCTAATTTGATCAAGTAAAGAAAATATGCGGTAGCTGTCAAACATGGCTAACCGGGAATTTCGAATAGATTAGGAAAACTGGAGACGAGAAATTGGCATATGATTATTAAAATCTAACGAACCGATATTTATAATGTAAGAATTCGGTCAATAGCGGCCCCATACTGAAATTTAGAACATATTGTACATATTGATAAATAATCTCAAAACA
>JAGDQP010055994.1:0-12159 GCA_022664845.1 Lepisma saccharinum
CCTCTTGCAGTGATTACAGTTTAAGAATTACCAGATAGCACATACGACGAATTACTTCAAATAGCTTACCAAATTAATGAAGTCTTTTTGGTGTGGTTGATTGCCTGATAGTTGTGACAACTAAAAATGAATATGTCTGGATTAAGTATATTACCAGTATCTCTTTTGTTGACGTGTACAGGAATTGAAAATGTCATTCTTTCTATGTCCTTTAGCGAAAGAATTATTGAAAGGGTAGTCGCTACCGTTCTCTTTTAACGAAAGCAATATATAATAACCAGGAATAGAACTTCTGCAAAGCTAACAAGAAATATTCGATCAAATAACATAGCAAGAAGATATTATTTAAAGTGTCGCAAACGCTAAACAACTTGTAGTACTTTAGACCCACAATGAATTATTCCTTATGGTTCAGATTTTTCCATTGTAACATGAACACAAGGAAAAATATATATGTGTATTTTATCATAATACTCAGTTGAGTTAAATATTTAGTTGAATAGCTTTCTGTTGACGAAGGTGATTTGTGAACTGACGTAAGACTATTTGTGAACAATGTTTATATTGAACAAATTTATTACTTCGTGAAATTAAATTACATTGTACACCGTTGGCTGTGTTTTCTAACAATCTGTTTATGGTCAGAAGCTACAAGAAATAAGTTGTTACCATCACGTGAAGAGAAAAAGTTGTTCTATTATTTCTCTTTCCTATTGACTACTACTATTCTACGTTTCTTTCCAGTACTACGAGTATTAATACTTTAAGTAACAGCTTCTTGTTCTACTAGTTCTTCCTCCTCCTTCTCGTCTTCTCCTGCTGTTTCTCCTGCTACTACTACTTGTGGTACTATTAATTATGACCATGCAAGGGGATGTGTTGTCCACCAGCAAAACAAGGACCAACGTTAGAAGGCAATCAAACATAAAACATATTTTAATAAGAAATCTGCTACGGAAGGAAAATAATCAACGACTAATGTGAATGAATTTATGTGGAATCGATTCGAACAAGTGTCATACTTTATAAAAAAATATACTTCATGTGCACTACTTCTAGATGTAGAGAATAATTGCTTTTCATTTCATTGTTAGAAATTGTTGTGTATTCACTTCAACACTTTCTATTTTCAGTTAACATTCTCCTACATAGTTTTGAAATTTGTTTTCTTTTTGAATTAAAATGCCTTTAATAATAATAAATAATATATTTACTACTCATAAATTTGTTTCATTGGTTTCTTCAATGTTATATTTCCTACCACAGAAAAATATTTTAAAACAGTCAAAACAAAGAGAGAACGTTTTATCATTTTGGGAATCATCAAATATGATCACTGAGCCATATATATATATATATATATATATATATATATGGTGGTAAAAAAGGTAGGAATAAAAGGTACTTACATGTTAGATTACCAAGACAGGTGTACAAGAAATTCGCAAACACAAAAGAAAAGCGGTTACGTTTCGCAAAAGCATTTTCATATGGTAGGAGAGAAAATGGACACAGCAGACAGGAGTGGGACTTGTGTTAAGGATACGCCATTTTGCCGATATATATATACTTTATAATATAAAGAGAGAAAGGGAGAGGGACAGACAGACAGAGAGAGAGGGGGGAGGGGAAGTAAAATGTTTTAAGAAACTGTGGCACTATTTATCGGCTTTAGATATTATTTCAACATTAACTTGGTGTGATTAAAGAAATAACTATCAGGATGGTCGGCTGGATTCAAACGCAAGATCTTATGTGAATTAGAAGGTAAATACTCTATCAACTGACCCACGGGTATCATCTGAAAGATATGTTGAACCCTCTGCATAAACTTTTATACAGTTTCCTCGTAAGTTTGTGATTATTTGTCTGTGAAAATAAACAAAGTAACAAAAATATCCATTCTTCACTTGTGCCTTATGTTATGTGCATATGGTATATCAGTTATCTTGCTTACGCTGTAGGAGACTGTCACTCAGGATGGGATAGTTTATTTATTTATTTATTGTCGACACGGCAGGCTTTATAGCTCAATTAGAGTGCCGATATTTACAATGCTCATTTATAAATATTTTTTATTACAATAGCTATAAATGCTTTGGAAGACATCACATATATCCAATTTGATACAAGTTCTACACACTTCATTGTGTAGAACATATTCTCCAGATTGGTGACTTCATCATTATATCTGTCCTTGCCTTTTTGTATAATTACTGAAAGATCTAAAATAGTTAGCTTCGAAGTTGGCTAATCATACTGAAACATTACGAAACCCTTCAAAAGTACGTCTCTTTTAATTGCTTACTTTTAGAAAACTTACAAAATATATTCTGTTTATTTTTTTAAACAGACAGTTACAAATACTCTGTTTTGGTAGACTGATCTCATAGGACTCATATAAACAGGAGTTCTCTTTGAGTACATTAAATGTAGTAATTGGGAGCGCAATTTACAAAAACATTTAGGTCTCGTCTTTAGAAAGTCACCAGCTCATTACGTAATGGAATCAATCGTAAAAACAGCATGTGGAGCTAACATATTTTACTATATTAAGAAAAATTGTAAACTAGGCCGCGTTCATATTTGACGATGTCTACTAAGCTGAGTTTAGCAAGTACTTGGCATTTAACGAAATATTTTGCTAGAAGTTCACTCAGTACCTTGCCAAGGAAGTCAAAACTGAAGGTATCGTTTAAAACTTCATCATGTAGGAGTTGTAGGCAAATATTGATACCTGCAAAAATTATTCCAACATATTTCATTGGATTTGATTCAGTGGTTTTCACTTGATGCACAAATATGTGATAGAAAATTAGCCTTATTACCATAGAAACGAGAAGTAGTCTGCCATTCTATCCTAACTGAAAAATTTACGTTTCATTCCTAGATAATCAAACCAAGTTTCAAGGTGATTGGTTTAACTATTCTAATATGACGCTCGAACATAAATCCTAAGAAATGTCTCCTTACCATGAAAAGGATTATTTGATTAATATTATCCCGATAACGTTTCATAAGTGTCAATAAATCTACCCTCGAGAATGTTACAAAGTTTCGTTTAACATATCTGCCAGAGGAGTATCTATTTGAGTATCATTACCAAAGAAACGGTCAACGCGTTAACGTTCTAATGCTGCTGGAAGGTTAAAGTAACTTCGCCAAATAGTTATGTGAAATTTGTTGGCGCAATCGGGCCTGCGTAATAGTCAAATATGTGTTTAATAATTTAGCCCAGTTATCTTGAAAACAGTAAATAATTTAACATTCTAATACAGTTAAAGCCTTAAGGTGACTTCCATGCATCGTTATGTGAAGTGCGACTGCATTCGGATCAGTCATTCCTATGTAATACTCGAATATGTATGTTAAAAGTAGGTCGTGAGTATTTAGGTAAAAACTTATTTTTGTCCTTAGTACTTAGTTATATATGTATGTATATGTATGTGTCATTAGAAATTAGACCACAATTAACAATTTTTATAATACCTAAAAATTCCTATCGCAACATTACTGCCGATTTCTGTCTATTTTATACAAAACACAATTTTGCGCTATTTCCACCGATGTTACATATTTCTATGGTAAGTAACAAAATTCTAAAAACAACACAACAGTGCAGTCGGCTATAAAAGCTCCTCCTATTTCCCCTGAAATTAAGATTCTTTTTAGTAAAATGAATGTAATTATAGGCCAACTTGCATTTTACGTAAATTTCGCACCCACACGCACTCTGCCCACTTCCCGCAGTTAGCGCTTTAGGCTTATCAGATTCAGACCAGAATAGGCTAGGAGAGAGGATGTTGGAAGGTAGTCGGACAGGGCCTAATTACTAGGTACCATCACAGTATTTGCCTGGTGCGGCTAAGAAAAACCCTGGAAAAGCTGTCAGGATGGGCGGTCGCTGGAATCATTCCCAGGACTTTCTAAATTCTAAACCAACGCTCGGGTAACTAAGCTACGACCTCTCGGCGTGATTTTCGAGTATGTATGTAAGTTAGAAAGACACACATCAGTACAAGGGAAGAACAACAGTCCTACGTAACATTTTAATAAGAGACAGTCCAAGTGATAATGGATGTAACCAACAGTATCAAAGCATCTCTTCCTACATAGATAGTGTACCTTTCTGATTAGCTTCCGAAACCTTAAAACAATGTAGGTACAACTATAGTAAAGTAGTAAACAATTGGAGTTTAGGCATTTATTTCTTCATAAGTTGAATAGTCACTTGGTTGGAGTGCATGCATTTCTGTGCACTTTAGTTTTGTAAAGATTTTCATTTGTTAAAAATATATATATTTCATATATGTTATTTTAAGATCCTATTTTTCTTCTTAATGCCTAATTTGAGATTTCAAAATGCATACTTTAGGTACCTAAAACTTAATTTATAGAACCAAAATTCGTTGTCTAGTTATAAGTGAGTAACGTTACCAAGGAAACGATAAATATTTTAACAGTACTGACTTCCATATATCGTAATGTGAAGTTTCGCTGAAATTTGATCAGCCATTTCTACAAAGTGCTCGAATATATGTGTAATAATGGAGTCTCGTTAACACGAAAACGACAATAACGTGATTTTTTTTGGTATGACCGAAACATGGAGTGTTGTTCCCCTCTATCAGAATACCGAGTTTGGATGTAATAGGTCGAGCCGTTCTTGTGTAATTCGTATAAATCCATTTTTTAGGTACCATAACCATGGACATTACATAACGTTTCGTTAATATCTTATTCTATAACTCTTCTCTGTCACAACCACTATCAATGTACAAATATTAGTGGTGATCATCAGTCTAAAATCTTCGAGAAAGTTTCACTTCAAAAACGTATAGAGCGAACGTGTAAATAAACGCAAATAAAAGTAATGATATATCATAAAATATATTAAAGATAAAAGTCAAAATATTCTTATAAAAGATATATTATTATTATCAGTATTAATTTAGCAAATGTTTTATAAGAGTATATTTAAAAAAAAAATAATTGAAAGTTAATCATTATCGGTATTTGCACCTAATTCAATTATTTGCACACTATTTTCAAAGCACTTAACATTGAAATTAATATATTAGTTGCCTAAACTACTATCCCGTTTTGTCATACTACATGGTATATATTTCCTGACTATTCAATGAAAGAAACACTATGACGTCTTTTGGAAAATAAACAAGATAATAAATAATATTTAAGGTGAAATTGTAACAAAGGGACGATTAAATTCATTTAAGTTCGAGTATAATCAAAAAGAATTAGAACAGTCGCCGTAAAATCATTCCTTTATTATTTTTAAAAATTAATAAATTCAAAAGACATTAATAAATTTTGGTAAAATAGGTCAGGTGGTACTGATGGAACACTATAAAATTAAGTTGTGTTACAAGGAAGTCATTTCTAGTTCAACCGGAAGTCATGTCGTCATAGGCCAGGTAGTCAAATATCTTCGCTAATACTAAGTTCTTTAAACATTTATCGCCTCATATCACGAAGTTCAATAATTACTATCTTGTGTGTTTCACAAAATTCTGAGAATATATTTCGTTTCTTATCAATTTTCAAAATTAACAAAAAGTAGGAGCGAGTTCTGTGCCAATTCTTAATTTTAAACTTTGCCCTTTGGTTGTATTTTTTTCACTTAACACACACCCACACAGTGTGAGCCGTGACGTTGCGAGTCTTGATCTGCAGTTAGGCCTTCCCTATTTATCATTTATTTTACGCTAACTACTTAAATCCCATAAAATAGTGGTAAATGTATTATTTGCGTTGAGAACTACACATTAACTACAGTGAAATTTGTTCAAAGAGGAAGGAACTTGTGTGTATCAGAAACTTGCACAAAACGGAAAATTACTTTAATCTCGGATGATTTAGTACATTTTCTTTGTAAAATTGCCTCAAGTTTCCTTTCACAAATACAATCCTGCCACATCCTTATTTGTACCCTAGTATTGACATCAGCTTTGCCAATGGTAAATACTTATTCCAAAGGAAGTGTAATCTCCCGTGACAATCTTAGAGAGAAAGGGAACTCAAATCAACAATGACCTCCGGGTGGCCGAGAGGTTAATAGGCTGACTTTCCGTGTGCATGGTCACACGTTTAATTCCTACCGGAATCCAGTGAACGGAGTGGTTTAGAACACACTAAACCAAAAGCTGTAAGTCCTTAGAAGTTCACCAGTTCGTTAGGATGTCATTAACAATTCACTCACACTCAAATCACTAAACGTAATCACTTTTCTCTCCCCAACAAACTTGATGCTCAAGTCTCTGTAAATACACATTGACGCAACGACGACTTCGTTGTGAGTTTTCGTTTCGTTGGCATCCTATCCCAGACGATAAGTACGTCAACGCAACGTTTTAGGGAAGGAGCTTTAATTCTAAGCTTGAAAGCAAAATCGAAACCTATTTGTAGTAACTCTTTATGATCATACGTCCCCTCCACCCATATAAAATATGTTTATTCCCTTCCTTTCTTTATAATTTAAACTACCTATTTCTCTTCCCATAACCTGGTTATCTTTTCAACACAGAAATATTAAGTTATCCCATTCCTCACCATTTACGTGAAATTTATTCCTCATTTTACACTTTTTGTTTGTTTATCTCAATTGATATGATCGTTCTAAACAAATTTGTGAGGTCCTAAGGACGATTTCTACAGACTCCGAACCGCTCCATTCAATATATTCCGACAGGGCTTGAACTCGTGACTACATGCATTATACAGAAATCTCTGTTTTTCCTCTCACTTGATCTGGGTCCTTGTCTTCCGTCTTTCGTTGTTCAATATGGCGGTGTGACGCCTTTCCCTTTAATGCATCTATTATCTTGTGAACATGCCTTAGAGGCGAAAGCTTGCTATTTCTTTACACTGTATTTATGTGTGAATCCCGTTTCTCTCTAACTCTCCTATACTAAGCTCCATTTCTCCAAGTTCACTAATAATTATATCATAAGTCACAATTGATATGTAAATTCTAACTTCGGCTGTTGCATTGTTACTTGAAAAACTAAAACCTAACTTTGTGCTCCGCATCCCACATTATAAAATACGTTCAATTAGATGTTTCCTTTACTTACTCAAAACTATAAATTCCAAGTGAATCTTTCTCCAAATATGCTCTTTTAATTGTTCTTTCTTCTTGTAATCAACATAATTTCAATTACAGTAAAACGAACAGAAACAACGAGTCAGGAAAAGGAAAATAATATAATAAAATCATCTACTCTTTGGACGAATCCGTGATTTAAGTTAGAGAAAACGAATGCAACAGTAAAGAATAGAAATATAGAAATAACGTGACTGAAAGTTTATCTTCAAAATAAACACACCATTTTCAAACGACTTTCAGAAACACATATTCTCTACAATGTTAGTACTATTCTAAGTGTTTGTTCTCTACATCTCTTCAAATTCAAAGACTGAACCTTCCGTAAACTTGAGTTAATCGATGACAAATTAAACTCAAGGGTTCTATTGCTTCAAGACTGATTTTCCTGCCGTGAAGGACGAATTCCATGGAAACAAAGGTCATTCTGTAATGCTAGGAGAAACAGAATATTTAGACATGGCGACATAACAGAGAGACAAGGAAATGAAACATTGTAAATTGTTGCCAGCGTCAGTGAAAAAGGAATTTTATGAATTGCTGCTTAGTTCAGAAAGTGAGAAAAAACGAGACTATGCATTGATGTTATAAATTATTTAGTGGTTAATGAAATAGTAAATAAATGTTATTATAACTGCAGGAGAAATTTGAACGTTGATAAGTGTTATTTTCTGTTAATAAACAGTCAAACTTTAATATAAATCTATCAAACCTAATCTCAATTATTGGAACTATACTAGGTTAATACTCAATATTTTATTCCACTAAAACCGTACACTCATCTAATCATATAGTGTAATTTCCATCTGTTTATTATTTTCCGTGCCGACCTGCTCATTCATCTCTTGAGACAATCAGAATTAAAATCAATATAATAGTCCAGTTTCTTTCGTTCCTGAAGGAGAAGGCATATTGCTTAAAGAATTAAACACTTTTAGCCAAAGTCATTTCAGTGCAGCACAGCATTACGTTTGATGATTGATTTGTTTCTTTTGCCTTTCTTTTCTCACGATCAATTGTAACATCAAAATATTTCGTTGGACTTGCTGAGAACCTGAAACTATACTTTAGTCTAACGGCCAATCTAGTTGGTGAGAAAGGAATAAATAATAGCATTAATCTCTCTCTCTCTCTCTCTCTAAAAGTAAAAATGTTTTATTTGATAAGTAATTCTAAACTTCGGAAGAATCATGATGTTCAACGTTGTTGAAGAAACGCTACCAAGAAGTTAAATAAAGGTTTTCAGTGTCTTTGTGCTTTATTAAAAAGTACTCAATTTATGGAAATAATTGTGCAATAAACAGATAAAAGTTACGTGAATGGCTTCTCATAGCAAACACACGTATTCCACAAACATTTAACTTGTCGTTGTTGCGTGAAGTAGATGCATTTTGCCTTGTAAGTGTTAAAATACATTAACATAAATACATTGAGAAAAGACAAGAAAATTTCTGGTTCAACCTTCCTGTAGCTCCTACCGATGATAATTATAATATAAATTTTTATTCTGGTCCTTTAGCATCTGATGGAGCTTGATGGGATCAAACGAAATAGCGTGAACCAAGTTCTTTCTAACATGTTCTGGCAGACTTCTTTTATTTCATTAGAAAAGCCTAGATGGTGACATGTTGTGTTTGAATCATGAATGAATAAGAAATTTGCTTCAAAAATATGTATCCAACATAAAGTGGCTATGGTTATTAGATCCACATGATCCGAAAAATGGTTTGCATTATAGTTGAGAATCTTTACTCGATCTTACTTAATTTTACTTAACAATACGAAGTTGAGGATGCACATCACCATTGCCATCTTGAAACTTCATTATCATGGATTTATTGCACAAACTGATTATTTTCATCAATTGATAATAGTTCACGTTTTGTAACTTTGTTCTTAACGATGGGCATTATAAATTAGCAGTAAACTATATATGTGAACATAATACATTTTTATCATGTAAATACATAAAATATCGTCGAAATAAATATGAAATATTTCAAGTAAAAGTATTGTACGGGTCATGAAGAAATCATAAGGTTTAGTTTGTAAATTTTTCATGGTTTTACCTTGCTATAATTGCAAGAGCTCAGCTTTCGAATTCACTTTGAGTTCATTCTCGAAGAAGTGGCATAATGATTAACGATGAAAAGATAAACGTAAAAGAATGGAAAAGATAAAAATAAAGGTTATAAGCCTATTATTGAGCATCGGCTATATCGTGTTTTCTGCCGAGAAGAGGAACATATCCTGGAACGATATAAGACTAACATTATTTCGGCTGTTCCTTGCATAGCTGCTCAAATAACAGTGGTTGAAAAACTAATTCTTTATATATTGAGCAAATCTCTTTTTCCAAATTAAATTCTGATGGAACTGTAGAACAGAGTAACTTTCAAGGGTTTCCTTTTTCAAAAGTTTCAAAAGGGTCTGACAAAAAAAAAAATTTTTTTTAAATTTCATTACTTAATAGATACCCAAAATCCATACTTAAAATTTAGCAACAAAAGAATCTTTACAGGTTTGCTAGCATATGTACTAAAATATTTCCGAATAATAATAATAAAAACTGTTGAAGTGGTCCATATTTCCCTCATCTACATCTTTGAAAAGTCATTATCAAAAATTAAACTGAAAAAAAAATAAAATAAAAACCTTACCCGTTTCCCCAAAACCAATAAGAAATCTTTTACTGTATACAAGGAATATTACACAAACGCAGATGAGTTTTCTGGTGTTTATAAAGTAAAATGTGAATACAAAGATTTGAACATTTAATTTACATAAGTTGTCCACATCCTTGATAAAATGTGTTACAGATTCCAGAAATAGTATTATCGATTTTGGTATCTTAAAATCGTTTTGTTTAAATTTCTCATGAATATGCCGAATGAATTAAGGTGGTAACTCGAAAATTGACTCGTAGGACTATGGGCCCTTTCTCGGGAGAATGATTAATTCGATGCACATTATTAAAACCAACTTGCTTACAAACTTTTGTATTAATATTTTTTTAAACAGGGGTCAGGGTAGCGAATTAAATTACATCATCCATATTGCAATGACATAAAAATCAAAGCTTCAATCATAGTTTTCTCGAAACGTGACTTTTGGTTACGGTCTCTTTATCAGGCTACCGCCTCAATTATTATCCATTGAAACATATAGGACAGCTTTTGACAGTTCTGGATTACTACATCTACGTAGCGGCTACGTGCACCATTTACATTTTTACGAGCCCCGCCCACACTAATCGTACTTACTATCTCTCCTTCAAGATATGCTTTCCTCACTTATTGCTGGAGTTGGATTCGTAGAGAAGAACCTGTGCTACGTCTGAATCCCTCTCTATAACTGCATTTATAAAAGTATATGTATATATATATTTACCATATCTTTGCAGTACATTAAGTAGGTGGCTGGATGTCGCCTTTAAATATAGATCTATTATTATGTAGATTTTCTTTAGACAGAAAAAACATGGTATGCTTTGGATATTGTTCAGTTATTATAACCTCGAGGTATATATTATATAACCGAGTAAATAAAAGAATTGTAAAAAATAACATAGAAGTGGTTTATTTTCGGTTTTCTAAATGTATACCTAGCGGCCACGTGTAAGTTGTGAAATATCACATAAAATCATGGTAGTAATCCAAGCTTAAATGTAAAAAAAAAAAAAAAAAAAAAATGTCACACGTTTGCTCAAAAGAGAATGGGTTTCATTTTTCAGGGATTTTAATCTCAGGTCTTCATCTATGAAAAATAGAATTATAACCTCCTCTTTCACAGACCCGGATTCAGTTTCTGTTACATTGATGGGGTCTAAAAATTTGAAAATACTAGCTAACCATGTGACATCACACAAAAATGAAAATACAATATTAATTCACGATATTTATATATATACAGTATATATAAGGTAGTAGAAAGGTAGAAAAAAGGCACTTACATTATAAAATACCAAGACAGGCGTAGACTAACTTCATAAACAATAGAGAAGCGGCAAAATTTCGCAAAAGCGTTTTCTCATGGTACAAGAGAAATTGGACAGAGCGGACTTGTGCCAAGAAGATGCCGTATTGTCAACTGATGCTGGATAACAATGTGGCCAGGTTTTGCAAACGGAAAAATGACTATATGGGTCGGAGAAAACAGAAAATGGAGAAGGAAGTGTGGACGTTGCTAGAAATATGTAAGAGGCTTCCTAAAGGAATAAGAGGGTAAAGAATCAGAGGGGATGGGAAAATAATAATAATAACAATAATGATAATAATAAAGTTAAAGAGGAAGAGGGAGAATAAAAACAATATAGAAGAATAGAATAAAAGTACAACTAGAGACGGAAAGAAGAAGAGATTGGAAGAAAAAGAAGAAGAAGAAGAAGAAATGAGCTGCAGGGAGTTACATGCAGTAGAGGCCGGGTTCATGGTTGGCGGACAGCATTGAGATGTACGTCTACACCCATCTCTTTCTAACTGTGGCGGTGAACCAGGGTTCAGAATTTTCAGGATGCTGAATCGAGAGGTTTCCTCAAGGTGAATCCGACTGTTAAGTGTGTTCAGGTGTTGGGAGGTTAAGATTTGGAGAAGTAGCAATGGTTGCTGATGCGGATTGTTAGAAGAGTTTGGGTTTCTCTAACGAAGAAGGTGGAACATAAATTACAGAGTAGGAGATAAATGATGTTGGATGATATGAAACTACCGGAGTGTCGGAAAGAGTACGTCATATGAGTGACTTGGATCTAAGGTGCGAAAGTCACACTGGGATCAAAAATAGGACAGGTTCTGCAGCGGTGTCTATTGCACTTGCCAGGTCTGTGGGGAGGGGCGGGATTGGTCTAGTTCCGATGAGAATCGTGTTGAGATCTGGAGGACTGCGGTAGACTATTTTCGGGTGCGAGGGGAAAACGTTTTCAATTTCAGGTGACGCAGTGGATATTATAATTATTGTAGACCTACTAATCGTTTGTTTAAAAATCGGAAATAAATATTGTTCAGTATGTTTGGCATTACTTCCAAAGTTAGTCGGCCGTC
>JAGDQP010055995.1:0-13024 GCA_022664845.1 Lepisma saccharinum
AGGCCGATTCATGTTTTATCTTTCGGATTCGTTGGAAGTGTCAGGTGCTCCGATCGTGTAACCTAAGTTCGGATCAATTTGTTTTGCTTTAAATGCTATATAACCAGCTATGTATTGTAGTTCCTCGATAAAGCAGTCTCCCCCTTCATTTTCTATATAGTAACTTGGCTGGAATCTTGAAGGATTTTCTGAAAATCAAGGCGCATTAGCATTTTATTTAGGTCGTCTTCTTGCAATATGTGCGGGTGGACCACTTGCTTTTCGTCTTCCTCAAGTAACACTGTGCCCAGTACATTGTCCGATTTCTCAGGTGAATATTCATCTGTAGCATCATCACTTGAGGCAGATGATAATTGTTCAATATCTACTTAGGGAAGAGATCACAATTAATACCAAGGAGGATTAATCGTAGACGACTTTTAAAATCCTTGGGAAGTGGGTGATAAAATCCACTCAGTCCACGAATTCGAGAGAAAAGGTTTTTGATGACATTTTTAGTCATCCTTTAAGCAGGGATATAGTCGAGGGTATGAGGAGATGTACGCCGTATGTCCTCTGATGAACATTACGCATTAGCGTACCGTATACCTTCTGCTAAGAAGCGTATATCATCTACTTTCATTTCGTTTATTTATTTAATTTGGCTGTCACTCCAGTCAGATTATTACTGTCTAATACTTTCGATTCCAGGTGATTGGGAACAAAATGTTGAGAATGGGAACAGGGTATAACTACATGATGCGCGTCAGTACACTATCTTTGGACTTCTATAATAATTTTGTAGAAATGCATACAGCATATGCACAGTCAATTTGAGAAGGTTTGTTAGCTTGGTTTGTCTCTTTGTGCAGTTCTTTAGTGATATGAGATTTGACTTGCTTTCAAAACCAAGGTAGAAGTTTTTATTTTCGATGTATGGAGTAAATCGCAATATACTATACAGGGTATCCCCGAAATAATGGTGCAAACTTCGAAAGGTGATTACCTACATGAAAACAAGAAAAAAAAATCACTTGAAGAAATTCCGAAAATCCCAACAATCTTGTTTCTTATTCCCTCAGCGTAATAAATTACGCCTACAACTAGGTGGTTATATCCTGACTGGAATATAATGAAAGCATTTTTTTTGGTAGAAATTAAATTATGTCATCCTTATATTTAATGGAAACGAATAAAAAATAACGGAAGCATGCTTTACAAAATATGGTTAACTATTAATTCTTCTATTGGGTTGGATCAGACTGGTAGTACATCCATTGTACTGAATCACCAAGATCAACACAAGAAAAAAAAGTGGCAGTCGCCCTGGGACACCGAAAAGTGTTGAATTAACATAGCTATTTTTTGCAGTGTAGTCTCCGCTTATTCATAAACAAAAAAAAAAGAAAAAAAAAGGAGGATATACCTTGTGAAAATTCTGGCTCTACAGTACCGGATGTAAGTAACCGGGTACTCGTCTTCATTGTAACATACACACGGTATTTGCGGACTTCTAAAAGAAATTATATAATGCCTTTTAGAAAATACAAGATTTTTTCGTCCACATACTTTCATTCTAAACAAAATTAAAACTGCTTTTAATTTTGTTTCTAGCATAGTTCCGAAACATTTTTTCAATGCCTATTTCTACAGCAAGCAACTGTACAATACATGCCCGGCATATTGTTTTGCACTGTCTCTTTGAAATGATAATTTCACTCTAATTTACTCTACAACATGCACACCTATTCTATGTTAAAAGCAAAATATATTTTAAATATATTTCTTCAAATGTAGACGTATTTGTTCTTTGTTTAACTGCGTGCATTTGATTTCCCTTGTGCTTCGCGTGACTTTGACTCTCTGTGCCTGCTGAGTGCCGTCATAAACCGAAGTACTCGTTGTGCTCGCCTGCATGACACTATTTCTAAAGCGAAGGAACAATGTAACAGCGTAAATAAACGGCATTAACTTTTGTATTTTCAACCAAAGCACAGAAAATTGATCAAAGACGTTTTCTTTATTTTGCAGCAAACAAAAAACGCAATTGAAAATCAGTTTGCATTGTGCTGACTTCAACATTAGTACTTGTAACAAATTGCAACCACCAATTTTTCAATTGAATGGAAAGAAAAAAGAAAAAAAGGGAAACATGTTGAACACCTAGGAGAGCTGGAAGTTATAAATAATGTGTGCAGATGGCAGCACAACCCAAGCATGTAATGAAGAGTGAAAGAAATAGTGATATCCAGTACAATAATGTATGTCTTCGCAAAATAATAATCGATCTTCTTTGATTGGAAACTCATGATTCATGAATAAGCCGCTGACTGAAAATTTAGCCAAATTACAATCCAAATAATTTTCAATTCTTTGAGGTAGGTAACGAATTTTATGGTTGATACCAAAGTGGTATTGTAAACCTTAACTAATTAAACAAAATAATAATAACGTTTGCATTCAACTAATGTTTAATTATTGACATATCTCAACATAATTAATTCCATTTCAGAAACAAGATCTATAGTGTAAACTCTAAAGAAACAGAACAGACTCAAAACTGACCTTCAGCAAACAAAAATCAAACTTTCTAATGTACTCTAATATACGTATAACTGTTAGGTGCGAGAAAGGTTTATATTGGAACGTGTGTCTGATCACAGTTTACAATTTTTAGTTTACTTCTACAATTCTGTTAATTTTAAAAGTACAAAGTCCCTTAAGTCAGCTCCAAAAGTTGACTGAAATTTGGTTTTATTCTATCAACTTATCCCATAAGTAATGTCGTATTTTTGTACCGTGAGAGAAAAGAACGAAAACTTACATGGAATACTAACCTTAGTCAGTAAAATAGTCTCCATCGGACTCCACAACATTCTGCCACCTGTCAACCAGTTGTTGAATTCCCGCTGAAAAAAGTCACCGGTTTTGGATGCAAAGAATTGCGCCACTTTTCGTCACACGCCATCCTCATTTTGCAGTGTTTTCCCGGAAACGTGTTTTTGCAGGCTGCAAAGAAGACAGTAGTCTGTTCGTGCAAGATCTGGTGAAAACGCCGTCTGGGGGAGTTTGTCTTAACCACATTCCTCGATCTTAGCACATGTCTTTCTTGCCGTGTGTAGGCGCGCGTTAACACCATGGATGGGCACACTCTTGTGATTAACCAGGGGGCCTGAACTTTAGATGCCTAAAGGCCTTAAATAACAAAAAATTGAATTCAATTCGATTAACCAGGGCAGGACGTTCCTCCAACAATGCAGTCCATAGGCGTTCAAGCTGCTGACAGTAGATATCTGCGTTGATGGTCTGGTTACGTGACAAGAGCTCAAAATGGATTATCTCACGGATATCCCACCAAACACTCAACATCATTTTGCAGAGGTGGAGATCCTTTTTTGGCACAGTTCCTGCGCCCCCCGCTTTAGGTACCCACTGCCGTTTGCTTGTAATGTTATGGTAGAGGACCCACTTTTTATCTCCTGTCACAATTCTGTCCAGAAATGACTCACATCTGTGACGGGTGAGCAGGGAACTGAAGATGTCAACTCGTTGGTGTTTCTGTTGATTCGTTAACGCATGGAGTATTCATTTTCCGAGTTTCGACACGACCCAAGGTCCTGCATGTGACGATAAACGGTCCAATATGTAACATGGAATTCGCTGGACACTTCTTCCATTGCATTTGCATTGCATTTGCCTCCACTGTTGCTCACAGGGTATCGTTGTCCAGCTGCACAGGTCTCCCTTCTCGTGGCTGATCGGTGAGGCTGGTGTCCCCAGACCGAAACCTCTGGAACCATCTCTGGCACTTTCGCACATCTACAGCACCCTAACCATATACGGCATTGATCTTTCGTGCCACTGCGCTGGTTGGATGTCTTTGGTGAAATTCACACAGTATGACATGGTGAATGAATGGTCCTCCGACACTGCCATAATCAAACACAAGCCGTACTTCCAAAACGTGGAATAGACCGTTCTCCTGCTACACACTAGTGCATAATTATAATGTATCCCTATATGACTCAGCTTATGGGACGTGCCGTCTATTTCACTATTCACTCGTCAGATTACATCATTGCAGCGATCATCGCACATACGACATTACTTATGGGATAAACTGATAATAACTCCTTAATAAGGTTGGCATCGCGATTTGGGGGACACTAAAACTGGGAGGAAACTCAAACCTGGGACCACTCATATAGAAAGAGAGCATTGGACTAAACAGGAGCTCTCTTGAATAGACACCTATAAATCTCCGACCACTTTCAAGATAATTGCATTTTTTTTGTGTAGATTGTAATTCACCCTACCATTATAATAACAACACCTTTACTGTTCTTATTCTTCCTCGCAAACTGTAAAAATCACTATTTCCACAGTCACTCTACTACTAGTACAGTTTTCGCCTCCAAACATTCGCCAGATTATAAAATATGAACAACTAATCCTTTTCTTTACAGTGCTGGAGATTCATTACAAAAATAATTGATTCGTTACATTGAACATAGTATAATTTAGTAGTACAGGGGAACATAATATACGATATAGAATTGCCGGCCGGGTATCCCTCGAAGGTCCAGGGTTCGAGTCCCGGCAGGGGCATCGGTGTGGATTTTAATGGTTAAAGGGCGAATCGTGACGGACTGAAGTCCAAACTTACTAGACTGGCCCATATAAAAATAAAGTTTACAAAGTTTTACGGTATAGAATTAAAACAACCGTAGGAGAATTGTGAGGAAGATGGAATAAGAATAAATAAAACGACAAGAATGCTAAGAGGAACAAACAGAACCATAGGAAACATCAAGACTGGAAGAGAGAGATAGTAGAACGTGTAGCCGACTTAAAGTATTTGGGTAGTATTGTAAATGAGGATATAAAAGTAAAAAGAGAACAAAGTTTAGAATAGCGATGACGAAACTGGTTTTCGTTCTTTTTCGGATCGATGAGGAAGAGATTAATTAAATATTTTGTATGGAGCAGAAACATTGACTCTATGAAAGTGTGAAGAAAGAAAATTGGAAGCCTTTGAAATGTGGACATGGAGAAGAATGAACAAAATCAGATGGATATAGAAGATAAAGAATGAAGAAGTGCTGAAGAGACTAAGCGAGAGACGTAAAATCCTAGAGACAAACAAGGAGAAAAAGAGAAACTGGTTAGGACATTGTGTGAGCAGATATTATATACTGAGGAATGCAATTAAAGATATGGTTAAGGAAAAGAGAGGAAGAGGAAGAAAGCGAATCCAACTCCTTTAAGGAAGATAAATCGAATGCTGAGATAAAAAGGAAAGCTCATGATCGAGATGAACCGAGAGGGCTTAGCTTCCATTGAAGGACCTGCCGCTTTCGACGAAATAAAAATTATTAGTTGAAGAACCTACCGCTTTGGACGAAACACTAATGATGAAGAAGATACGCTATGTAGACAAAGTGTATAATAAATGTGATGCGCCTTGTATATACAAAAAGCAATGCAAATAGATGTGAAACAAATCAATATAATTACTTTTTATTACCTTATTATAATACGGGTGAGCACGAACCATGGGTATAAATAAGCTTTCTCTGTAAAATAGAACGGTACCTTCTTCTTATGTTACCGTATTTAAAGAAGGAATAATTTTGTTGTTTCTCCAACGGTACAAATATTCAATTTCGTGGCGTAGCCATTGAGAATAACTGCTCTAGAGTCTGGTGGCAAATACCGAAAATAACAGTCAAGAAAAGAAGTGTATAAATTTAACTATATTTCCACAACAACCTGTTTTTACGTTTCAGCAGGAAGTACTGTGAAGCCTAAGGCGCTCGCTCTGTCCGTCTGTCGACAACTTTCAACTCAAGAGACTATTAGAGCCAAGAAGGTGGCTGAAGTGTCACTGGAAAGGTCTCATATAGATCTTACACATTGCAGGGGCTATGCCAGAGATAGAGGGATAATGCATCTTTGGAACTACTATGGCTAGGAATGTGATTGGGGTGGCGTTGGAAAGGTCTCGTTGAGATGAGTGAAACCCGAATAGATCACACACATTGCAGGGGCGGTTCCGGAGATGGGGGGCAGTTTATATTTTAAGAACTACTAAGGCTAGAAAGGTGGTTGAAGTGTCGTTGGAAAGGTTCCGTCGTATTTTTCCAACGGAATATTGATCATATAAATACGATACTCGTTGCTGAAGTCTGGCGGTAGATTATATACACAGTCCGTCGACTGAGCTCCGAATCACTTGTTTTAACTCTCATTTTGGTCCAAGAAAGAGTGTAATGCGCATTTTCTGATTCAGCGAATGTTCTCACAGAAACAGTTTTGCTAAGAAAGTCAAAGAGTAAAAGCCAAATTGCAGTCTTGCAACAAAATAAAAATTTCAAGACTTATACCACCCACGTAGTTATGTATTTATTTCGGCGTCCAGAAAAAAAAAACAAAGAAGAAGAATAGAAAATGGTGAAGAGATTAAGTTTATCTGAAGAGACCCAACTTTGTAACAATACAAGCGAATGAAGTACCTTCAAGTTTTGACTGACAGGAGTGGTATTGTTTGACAAATAGGTTCTCAGTTGGCGATCCACTTCATTCTTTAGGGTGGTTGGATGCTTTCTTCTTTACTTTGATTGTCGGTTTCAGTGTTGATACGAAAACTAAGCAAGGAGGGGAAAGGACTACAACAGCCAGGTACTCAGTTTTTTGCGGGGATGTCTAAAAATCAGATACTTCACCACTTCGAGTCGAAACATAATTACATCCATCTAAAAAGAACTAAAAGAATACTCTAAATGTATTTTAGTAATTTTGTGCTCTACATTCTAGCTTGAATCATCAAAGACTATTTTTACGTAGTTCCTTGGAACATTACAGAAAACATATTTGAAAACACAGCTTTTAGACTAAATATTTGATAAGTTAAAAGAAATAAATATTAATGTTCTTAGAAGATTTATGCGCTGCTTATTTTCAGGTACTGAAGCAGATACACAACCTTTACATAATCATTAGAGATACATATTACAACTATTGGAGCACTTTCTTCTAGTATCAATGAAAGATTGCGACATTTATATTAAAATGCTTTTTACTTCTAGTTTCTCGTCTAATTGTGAAAGTAGTACGGCTGCAATAAATAAGCGCTTGCAAATTACAGGATTCAATTGAATGTGTGATTTGAAGAAGGAGGGATACATTTCATTTCAACAGATATCGGGAACATCAAGGTAAACATCCTGCTGGCGCAATAATTTCTTTCAAGGTCTTGTGTTTCATGACTGTCGTAAGGATTCATATTTCTACAGTACTGCATGCATCCTTGGACAGTGTACATGTTGGCTATCAAACTGAGTTACAGAGGAGATTATAATGTTCAATGAAACGTTCAATTGTTCCAAAAGCGTTACCCTAAGACCAAAAAGTTTAGTATGCACAAATAATGTTAAAAATTCGTTCTTCCCCTTTTGCAGTGGCTGGACGTGTTTATGTCCCTTGGTAATTTTCAGAGAAAAGAGCTTTTGTTTTGAAAGGAAGAACATCTCGCTGTGGTCGGCAATTCATTTGATAGGCAATAAGTTGGATAAAGACAGAGACAGCAAATTTCCGGGGGCGCTGAGAGAAATTGAGGAAGAAACAAAATTTTTGTACGCTTGTACATTGCGGGATAAGGAAGATTCGAAGATCCTAGCGTTATATTGGCATGAATTCACGCCAGGGGCTTTGTAACTCAATAGAGGCTGCTTTCAAGAAGCTCAGAAAATTAGAATATTGACAAACTTTTTCCACTTTGAACCCTGAACTGACGCAGAGGATTATAATGCTCCGAAGCAAACATTTATTTATTTATCAGACTAATATTTTTAATCCTCTACTGCTCCTGATCGTCTTGTGTGTGTTCTTCCAATGGGATATTCAGATTTCAACTTCCCCCATGATCCTTTGCGCGAAAATAAGCACGTCGCCATGTTTCCGGCAAGCTATCAGCTGAGATGCCCAGTAAACATTGTTCTAATGTATCTTGCAATGACTTTAGGACATAACGTCTAATGCCTTAGGTATGTAAGAACAATTCGTGCTTCATATCACCTGAGTGCTCCCAGCATTCAATGCTCTAGTGATGTCAAATTGAATAGTCCCCGTTTACTTTGAAATAATTCATCAATAATTTGCGAAAATCAATAAAAATAAACTTAAAATAACAACATGTTCACCAATTTTTTCAATAAGGAGAAGCTTGTTTCTTTCTTTAACAATATCCAGAGACTATGTAATCATTGGAGACACACGACAACAGCAATAGGATAAAGAGTTAGTTTTCGGAAGGTATCGGCCCTGGCCTTATTTAGGGTATTATCCCGGTATTTGCCTGGTACGACCGAGAGAAACTAGGAGAATCCGAAATCAGTATGAGCGAGGGTTGGGCGCAAACTCACGACCTGCCAAATGCAAAGCCACGCTGTATCGAGTGAGCTATTGCCGCTGATACTTTTCTCTTTCGAGTATCCTGTAAGAATGTTGTCATTAAAAAAACAGCGAGAAACTTAAATAAACGGCACTGTGCAGGTATTTGCATAATTGGAATCAACGTTACAATTTGAAATATTTTTAGGCTATCGTGTCGTGCGTGTTAAATTCACCGATTCATTATTATGTGCACTAACGTGAATCACTATAAAACTTATGTTACAATATGGCTTCAGAGATAGAAAATATATATTTCAGTGCATCAAATATTCTACTTCCTCCATGTGGGTGAGTGGTAACTCTCGCTACCTTTTAATCAAGGGGTTCCGGGTTCATTTCCCAGTGTGGACACAATTGGTTCGTTGCCCACGTTAAACTGTAGGTCCCGTCCTTAGTTGCTTACCAGTTCGTTTAGGAAATTACTAACAATTGAATCAATCTGTATATACTTTGTAAAGACAGTCGACTGTTTCAGTTTCAAACGTAAAGTTTCTCATACTTCTCTGCTGATGAGATTTTTAGGACTTGGAATATCAAACTATTTCTAAGCTTATTTTATCATTACGTTTACTGATGCTATTAAATGTAATTCGGAACACAAAAAAAATAAAATATTTTGTGTCAAAGAGATAAAGCTGCATATATCGAAATGACCTTTGGACCTCAGAGAGTTGGGAATTAATGCAAGAAAAAAAAAGAGGCATCAATAACTTAAAAAATTATGTCTACTGCTGCAGCCATGGGAATGTTCTTCCGTAATAGTATCTGTATATGTGACGTATACGGGTCAATAGTTGCGCAGGGAAAGGAAAATGCTAAAGAGGAGGAGGAAACTGCAGGAATGAGAGCATCGTGGGGGGCGGGATTGGAATGAGTTGCGAGAAAAAAAAGGCACAATGAAGGAGGAGCTATCATATAAGGAGGAAACCCATCACGCATGAATAAACTCCACCCACTTGCGGAGAGAAAACATCCAGGGCTTTCCACAGCATCTCTCTTCCTCTTCCTCACCCTGTCTCAGTAGCGGATCTAGAGAGGAGCGCGCCCCCTAAGGGAAACTAGCTTATATTTTATAGCATTATTTCGATAATTTATCTCAGCAAAAGCTCCGATTTATTTCCGGACAAATCTAACTTATTTAGAAGTATCATTTTTTGAGAATATCGGTGTTATATTCCATGATAAAATATGAGGCATATTATAAATTTATACTTTAAACAATTCACTTGGTGGGAAAATATTAAAAATGTCCTTTGTCCATACCAGAAGCTCCCCCACCCTCACGAAAATCCTGTATCAGCCGCAGGTCTGTCCGCATATATGCTTTCGTGCAACACTGTTTACATTTTTTTCGAGTATTGCTTCCTTTATATCTTTTAGAGTATACGTAAAATTTAACATCAACTACTCGTAAACTAAGTATACCTGATAAGGCCATGATAAAGTTCTATTCGTTGAGAATCTGTCCAGTATCCGGTCATTTGCGTTCAAGAGGAGGCAAAAGAAAGATTTTGGTACCTGCTTACGTACGATGTGTCAAACTTGTAATTATTATTTCGTAATCCAAAAACTGTTTAAGTCTTTACAGTAATAATGTTTATAAGTAAAATTCTCGTAATGATTGCTCTCATCAGCACCCCCAACCATTATTAGACAAAATAAGCAAAGGTGTTCAATGCTTACGTAATACTTGAACGACCGCTTTCTAGAAATCTCCTTTTTTCACGTCTTCATGAGCGGTTAAAATTTGTTGCACGTGATTTCGGCTGGATTCGAACCTGGAACCTTGTGATTTGCAGTCACTCGGTTAAACCACTATACTATGTCGATGAACTCAAGAAGTGACGTAACTGATTTTTGCTTACTTTTCAGGAGGGCTGAAAGAAATTTTTCAACTTTTTGTAGCTCATAGTATGTAATAACTATCACAGGACGCACATACAGGAATAATAAATAATAATGTTTCTTGCATAACGGAGAAATATCTGTTTATATATTGAAATAAAGGTCATTAGACATGTTTTATAATGCTATATATTGCATCGGAAACGTCATACCTACAATTAAATGAGCAAAAGTTTAAAAGTACTCTTATTTCCATCAATTATTTTCAATTAATTTCTTCATTGTTTTAAGATTTTCCAGTCTTAAGAATTGTGAGGTCTTCTGACAGTAATTTAAAATTTTAAAAGATCGCTAATTGAAATTCCTGGACAAGGCGAGGAGATTTTCCTGTAAGTCGGAAAATGGAATCAGTTGTGTAGATCCACATACGTCTCCTATCTCTTATAGTGGAACTTCCTGTGACCCCACCACCCTTTGTTTATATAAAGATTCAAAAACCTTACAGAAATATTCTCAAGTTGCTTACAATTTAACGGTATAAAGTAACATAATGGTTATTTTGGGGTGCTACAGCCATTTTCAAATAGATGTTCTTCATTAACGCCTCTTTAATCATAACTTATCAAACTTGTACAAATAGCTGTAGTGATGACTGGGATATTACTTCATACCATGTAAAACAATTACACTCTTTAGATACAATGTCATAGAAAGTCAAATTATAGTTCGCTAGTCTTATTTTAAACCTGGGGGAGTTGTTGGACTCCCACCAGGCGCCTCCCCAGGTGGCGGATAGGGGAATGCCTATCAGATATGATGGGTACCGGATTGACGGGGTGGACCAAAACCAACACCGCTGCCTTGCGGTTTAGTAGAGGGATCTACGAAGGCTAAGGGAAGAGGACCCTGACAGAAAACTCCCTATCCTCCAGGTTGGGGGTTGAGCGTAGGGCCAACAACCCTATCTCGTAAAAAAAAAAAAAAAAGAAGTAATAGACTCAAGGAGTTATAGAGGACCGAATGGAGACAGTGATCATTATATGGTGAAAGCAAAAATTAGAGAAAAACTAAGCAAGGTACAACAAGTAAAAGGACAAAGGAGACGTAAGTGGAACCTAGAGAAATTCAAAAATGAAGAAATCAAGATGAGGTACAGGGAGAGAATGGACGAAATACTGGAACAGTAGGAAAGAAATCGAATAACAACGGAAACAAATAACATAGATAACAAGTGGGGAAAAATAGAAAAGATCATAAGAACAACAGCAGAAGAAGTAATAGGAAAGATGCAGAAGAAAAACTACAATGATTGGTTTGATGATGAATGCCACAAAACAATAAAGGAAAAGAATGAAGCAAGGCTAAAGGCAATACAAAGGGATACAAGAGGAAATTGGGAAAGGTACAGAGAGCTAAGGAGAGAAGCGAACAGAATATGTCGGAAAAAGAAGAAAGACAAAATGGCACAAGAGATAGAAGAAATAGAAAATTTATGCAAGAAGAATGAAACGAGAAGACTTTACGCAGCAATAAACAAAATGAGCAAAGAATATCAACCAAAAACATATGGATGCAAGAATAGGAACGGAGTGTTGATGGGAAATGAAGAAGATGTAACGAAGAGATGGACAGAATACTTTAAGGAGCAACTACAGGTAGAAGAAGAACCGGTAACTAAGGAACAAGAACAATTTCATGAAATACGAACAAATATAGACTCAGACATCGAAGAGAGAGGAGGCATAACAGATGAACCAAGCATGAAAGAGATGGCAGAAGCAGTAAAAAGACTGAGAAACTATAGATCACCAGGAGAGGACGAGATCACAGGAGAGATGATAAAATATGCGAGTGGAAGGTGCACAGATGAAATATATAAATTAATCAAAGGGATATGGAAAGAAGAAAAAATGCCAACAAACTGGAATACGGGAATCATATGTCCTTTACATAAAAAAGGAGATAGAACAGACTGTAACAATTACAGAGGAATAACACTGTTAAACACCACATATAAAGTTCTAACAAACATACTGCAGAGGAGAATAGAACAAATAACAGAACAAGAAATATGAGAATAGCAGTGCGGTTTTCGGAAAGGAAGAAGCACAACAGACCAACTATTCGCAATACAACAGACAATAGAGAAAAGCTATGAACATGGAACAGAATTGCATATACTATTCATAGACTACAGGAAAGCATTTTGACAGTGTAAACAGAAGGAAACTAATAACCTGCCTAGAGCAAATAGGACTACCAAAGAAACTAAGAAACCTAGTAGCAATGACAATAAATGAAACACGAGCCAAAGTGCAGATAGAAAATCAGACAGGACAAGAATTCCAATACAACTACGGTGTCAAACAAGGAGATGCCCTATCTATAATACTATTTAACATAGTCCTCCATAGAGTAGAAAGGAAATAGACAAACGAGGAACCATATTTACAAGATTAAATCAAATATTTGCATATGCAGATGATTTGACAATCATAGCCAGGACCGAAAACGAACTGAAAAGCACATATCTGAAATTAGAAGCAGAAGCGAATTCATTAGGACTGTACACAAACACAGATAAAACAAAATATATAGCACCTAGCAACAAATGAAGGAAAAAAGAAACACGAAATTAAAATGGGGGAAAAGATATTCAAGAGAGTGAACAGATTCCGAAACCTGGGCTTATTACTAGATGATAAAAGTAACATATCCGAAACAATAAAAGACAGAGTACAAGCAG